>JAABOM020044232.1:0-16251 GCA_011800125.2 Solanum clarkiae | reverse complement strand
CTTTCTCTTATCTAGAGGCTTTGTAGACTATGTAAATTAAAGTGTGGTCATGTCTCGTACTTTCGACACCGTGGCCCCAACGGCCTAATCACATGCATTTCTTTTTGGCTTGTATCACTGCTTACTTGAATAAAGGCATGTAAATATAGAAATCCTTTATAAAATGTATATAAAGTGCATATATATAGGTTGGTTCTCCCGAGCCTTATCGGCAACGGGTACAGGTCCGTCCTACCGGGACTTGGGGCGTGACAGAAGTGGTATCATAGCGGGTCATCCTTGGGAGTCCTCAAAGTCGTGTCAATGTAGAGTCTTGTTTATTGATGTTTTATGCCTCACATTTATAAGCAGGAGGCTAGGTGGCATTTAGAAATTGTTACTTTCCTTTCATTCTTTAGATCGTGCCATAGAGCTAGGTAAATTATGTCTAACTCCTAAATTATTTTGTACAGCGAGCAAGTATGCCAGAAATCAGGAAGAACAAAGGTATTGGAAAGGCAGTAAAAGTGGTGGCTAGTTCGCCCAGTCATATGAGACAATGAAATGAGGCTCAAGATGAGTCTCTGTCATGGACATCTCTAACCCTTTGAGCTCCTGATGAACCCAGGAATAGTGAAATTCCCTGAGAACCACCTATCGATGCTACAGTGTAGGATTTAAGAAATGCAGTTCAACTATTGACTCGTATAGTTGCTGGCCAAGGCCAAAGACAGGAAGGTGCAGTTACTGGCATGAGGATATGTGACTTCCTTAATTTGGACCCTCCAGCATTTACTGGGTCTGATCCTATTGAAGACCCCCAAGACTTGATTGATCAGATTCAGTGCACTTTAGATGTTATGCATGTGAGTGCTACAGAAGCTGTTGAGTTAGCGGCATATAGGTTGAAGGGTATGGCTATATTGTGGTATGAAGCTTGGAAGCAATCCAAAGATATAGATTCTCCCCCAACCACTCGGAAAGAGTTCAAAGAGGCATTTCTTGACAATTACTTGCCATTAGAGATCCGAGAGGCCCGTCAGATCAGTTCTTGCATCTCCACCAGGGGAATATGAGCATGAGGATGTATAGCCTCCAATATAATTCCCTATCTAGGTATGCTCCTAATGTAGTTGCTACTAGGGCAAATAGAGTTCATCGATATGTGGATAGGTTGGATACGTATCTGGTCAGAGACTGTACCATTGCTTCATCGAATAAAGACATGGATATAGCGATAATGCAATCTTTTGCATAGAAATTAGAGGATCAAAGGCAAAGGAGAAGGACACAAAAGTTAGAAAGGGCGCAGTTTAAGAGGACCAGATCTTCAGGGCAGTTTACACCGTCTCAAGGTGAGTTTAGGCCTCAGTTTTCTAACAAACTGCCTAGGCCATCATTCTCCTGTTCTGCAGCCAGTGCTCCACCACAACTTCAAGGGTCTAGAAGTAATCAATTTGCTCAATGAGGTGAGGGACAAGGTACATGGGCAACAGGAGGATCAGCAGGCTAGATAATAACTCCTAGGCAGCCCTGTAAACAGTGTGGAAGAAGTCATGTGGGTATATGTCGTGTTGGGACAGATGTTTGTTATTGGCGTGGTGCGCCAGGGCACATGATGAGAGATTTCTCCTCGTATGGGTGATATAGCACAATCTAATGGGTCAGTTGTTGCATCATCATCGACAGTTCCTCGATTAGGTAGGGGTCAGCAAGCACCTATGGCTCATGGTAGAGGTGTTAGAGAAGCAGTGGCTCTAGCGGGGTCCAAAATTGCCCTTATGCTCTGGGGAGTCGGCAAAATTTGGAAGCTTCACCTGATGTGGTCACAAGTACATTCTCCATATTCTCTTATAATTTATATGCATTAATTGACCCTGGTTCTACACTATCATAATTACCCCAGTAGTTGCTGGGGAGCTTAAGAGAACACCTAAATTTTTGAGTAAACCATTTGAAGTGTCTACACTAACCAGTGAATTTATTATGGCTAGAAGGGTTTATTATGGCTGTGTAGTAATTGTTTGTGACCATGACACATTTCCTGACCTTATTGAGTTAGAAATAGTGGAATTTGATGTTATAATGGGTATGTATTGGTTATCTTCTTGCTATGCCACCGTGGCTTGCCGAACTAAAAGGCGTACTTCCACTTTCCAAATGAGGCAGTTCTTGAATAGCAAGGCAATGTTGGGGCACCAAAGGGGAAGTTTGTCTCTTATCTTAAGGCCAGGAAGATGATATCTAAGGGGCATGTATCTCATTTAGTTAGAGTAAGGGATATGGAAGCAGAATCACCAACTCTTCGAATAGTTCCAGTAGTGAATGAATTTGTTAATGTGTTCCCTGAAGAACTTCCGGGCTTACCTCCTGAACGAGAAATAAATTTTGGTATTGACTTACTTCCGGGCACTCAACCTATTTCTATCCCTCCATATAGAATGGCCTTGGCAGAATTGCGTGAATTAAAAGAGCAACTGAAAGAATTATTGAAAAAGGGTTTTATAAGACCTAGTGTGTCTTCCTGGGGTGCACTAGTGTTATTTGTACACAAAAAGGATGGCAGCTTGAGAATGTGTATTGACTATCGACAATTAAATAGGGTGACAATTAAGAATAAATACCCCCTCCCTAGGATTGATGATTTATTTGATCAGTTATAGGGTGTCAAATGATTTTCAAAAATTGATCTGAGATCGGGGTATCACCAAGTGAGGGTGAAGGAGGAAGATTTACCTAAGACTGCTTTCAGAACACGGTACGGTCACTTTGAATTTCTTGTTATGTCATTTGGGGTAACGAATGCACCATCAATTTTTATGGATCTAATAAACAGGGTATTTAAGCCATTCTTGGATATGTTCTTAATAATATTTATAGATGACATTTTGGTATACTCAAGGTCAGAAGAGGACCATGCAAATCACTTATGACAAGTGTTACAGATTCTTCGTGATCGACAGTTGTATGCCAAGTTTTCTTAATGTGAATTTTGGCTAAAATCAGTGGCATTCTTGGGTCAAAATATGTCTGAGGAGGGAATAAGAGTTGATTCACAAAAGATAGATGCTGTGAAAGATTGCCTAAGGCCAACGATGCCCATGGAAGTTCAGAACTTCGTAGGTTTGGCAGGTTATTACAGAAGGTTTGTTGAAGTTGTTTCTTCCATTTCTGCACCTCTAACAAAGTTGATACATAAGGCAACCAAGTTCCAATGGAATGATGCATGTGAAAGGAGCTTCCAGGAACCGAAAAATACGCTAACTTTTGCACCTGTGCTAGTACTTCCAGAAGGCGACGAGGGGTATGCAGTGTATTGTGATGCTTCAGGAATTGGCTTAGGGTGTGTGCTGACATAGCATGGTAGGGTAATTTCTTATGCATCCAGATAGCTATGACCACATGAGAAGAATTACCCAACTCATGATCTTGAGCTAGCAGCAGTTGTATTTTCTTTGAAAATATAGTGCCACTATTTGTATGGTGTTTACGTTAATATATATATACTGATCATAAGAGCCTGCAATATATTTTTAAGCGGAAGGATCTAAATTTGAGACAACAGAGATGGCTAGAACTAATAAGTGATTACGACATTGATATACTATACCATCCGGGGAAGGCAAATGTGGTAGCTAATGCTCTAAGTCGTAAGGCAGTTATGACTACTGGTGATCAGGCCATGGTTAGTCAAGGGGTGGCTAAGGATCTACTTCAACTAGCCAGTTTGGTGGTTCTCCTTCTTCAAACTCCAAGGGAAGGGGTTATTGTACATAATGCCGCGATGTCTTCATTAGTAATGGAGGTGAAATAAAAAGAGTTCGAGGATCCTGTTCTACGACAGCTTAAGGAAAAGGTGAGTTAGGGTAGGATAAAGGGCTTTGACCTTACACAAAATGGAGTACTTTATTGCCAAAACAAATTATGTATGCCTAATATTAATAGGTTAAGAAAGAGGATAATAGAAGAATCCCACCATTCCCGATATTCCATCTATCCAGGATCGACTAAGATGTACCATGACCTGAAGGGAGTATTTTGGTAGGGAAGCATGAAAAAGGACCTTGCAAAATTTGTGGCTTAATGTCCAAATTGTCACCAAGTGAACGTAGAACACCAAAAGCCAGGAGGTTATATGCAGTGTATAGAACTTCCAACCTGGAAGTGGGATATGATCAATATGGACTTTGTTATCTGTTTGCCTCACTCATTTCAGAAGTTTGACTCCATATGGGTAATAGTTAATAGACTCACAAAGTCAGCACACTTCTTACCTGTCAGGAGTGATTATACAGCGGAGGAGTATGTCAAGTTGTACCTCAAAGAGATAGTCAGGCTACATGGAGTCCCAATCTCCATTATATCTGATCGAGGGGCTAAATTCACTGCAAAGTTTTGGAAGTCTTTCCAAAGGAGTTTAGAAACAGAAGTAAATTTAAGTACAGCGTTCCACCCTCAAACTGACGGTCAAGCAGAACGCACCATTCAGACACTTGAAGATATGTTGCGAGCTTGTGCATTGGACTTTAAAGGTAGATGGGTGGACCATTTGCCACTTATTGAGTTTGCCTATAATAATAGCTACCATTCAAGTATAAAAATGGCACATTATAAAGCTCTGTATGGAAGGAAATGTAGGTTACCAATTGGATGGTTTGAGGTGGGTGAAACCACCTTGCTTGGTCCAGATTTAGTATACCAAGCCGTGGAAAGAGTTAAGGTAATACAACAGCGGCTAGAAAGAGCCCAAAGTCATCACAAATCATATGCAGATGCTAGGAGGAGAGGGCTGGAATTTTCAGTAAGAGATTGGGTATTTTTAAAGGTATCTCCAATTAAAGGGGTTATGAGGTTTGGTAAGAAAGGAAAACTAAGGCCACATTACATAGGGTGTTATAAAATTATTAAGAAGATCGGGCAGGTTACATATGAGCTAAAGCTACCCCAAGAGCTTTCAATGGTTCATCCAGTTTTCCATGTATCCATGCTTCGGAAGTGCATAGGTGACCCATCCCGTATCACTCCTATTGAAGACATGTAGGTTATAGAAGATCTCACTTATGAAGAGGTACCTGTTGCTATTTTGGATCGTCAAGTTAGGAAGCTGAGGAATAAAGAAATAGCTTCAGTAAAGGTACTTTGGAGAAATCAGCAAGTAGAAAAGATAACCATGGAGACTGAGGACTCAATGAAGTCAAAATACCCTCACTTATTTGAAGCTAAAGAGGATGCCCTATATGCGAAATTGGAACACTAATAGGTATGTGTGATTGAATACTTAGTTTGTTGTCAAAGGTTTGTTTAAATAAAGGTTTATACATGGTTAAGCTACGCAATTGTGCAAACATTCGAGGATGAATGTTCCTAAGGGGGGAGGATGTAACACCCTACATTTTACATGTACTAATATTGTGTGAATGAATCATGATATGGTTTGGTCAAATTAGCGTCAATTCTTGAAAGTGCTTGAATCTCGTGCTAATAGGCGATATGGGTGTCTAACACTTCAGAGGGTCGAGTGTATATATATTTTGTGTTAAATTGAGGATATCACAGTCCTAAAGAAAGTAAGAGAATTAAGGTGTTTGAATGAATTAATAACCTAGTAGGTGAGTGACCTACCTGCTTAGCTTAAATTTGCAAGCTAAACGGAGACGAGGCGGACGTCGAATTTTCCCAAGTCCGATTACAAATAAAATCTATTTTAAGGTGTAATTTTAGCCCATGTTTTAGCATCACAAATCGACGTTATTTTCAGTCCAAGAAGAATGTAAGAAGGGCCCAAGTGTAACACAATCCACTTGGCTATTTGGGCCAAAAAAAATAACTAAGAAGAAAGCTGGATATTGGCAGCCAAGGTCCATCAGATTGATGCTCATTTAGGCCCAATTTTGGGGAACTAACTACTGAATAATCATCCTAATTATATGTGATATTAGTTGGTCAATAGGTCAAAATAAATTCGGACAAATAGCATTATAAAAAGGGGTCAAAACAGTTCCCCAATAATTCTCCACTTACACAAAAAAAAATCAGCTTTACTCTCTAAGTTTTCTTTCAACGTTTCTTGACCTTGAGCAGCAGCCAAAAGGATCTTTTAGAGTTCTTAAGGAGGATCTCATCTTTTAAGATAAAGGTAAGTGATTATAGTTGTATTTTTAGTAAGGTTTCTTCATGCAAATCAAGAAGTATATGATGGTATGTTATGCTGGAAATTCTGGACATCATGTGTTCAGAAATTTGTTGCACACTTGCCTTTTATTTTAGTGACTTTTATGTATTTTGTGGGCTATATTATGAAGATAATTTGATGTTATTAACATGGTTGGAGTTATAGATATTACCCTAAAGTTGCTGCCCTGATTTTGGTTTTATTTAAATAATGAGTTTTATTGTGCTATTTTAAGTGTAATGTTGATTGAAATTTGTGGGTTGTTGGATGGAAGGCTATTGGCTCACGTCCTTCATGACTTCTTGAGTGATATTCTAAGATTGTATTATCACTATTTGTATGTGTAAATGTTGTTGGAAAATTTTGGTTAGAGTTGGAACAGGTTTGGAATTGTCGACATCGAAATGTAGCGAAGGGGGGTAACGTTATGCTGTCCATTTGTAGGTTGTGTAGGATTGTTATGCGTTATGATTTGTGGGCAGTTGCAAGGCTTTTAAGGGTATAAAATGAGTTGTATATGATGTTTACATAAGAATAGTTGCAAGAAAATACTATTATGAGTGACAAGATTGAAGGAATGCCTTTGGGGCGATAGTTATAAGATTGTTGTCCGGATGTTAGTTTTCTATGATATTGGACTGCCTAGAAGTGTTGTGTTACTGGTAATACTAGTCTTATTTTCTAATATATTGTAGATAAATATTTCAGGGAAAAACAGCCACTCCAAGTTAGTAACGAGGTCATACAACGAGGTATGTAAGGCTACTTGATGTCGTATCATTTGGCCTGAAACATAAAGTCCTCCTTGGTAGATAAAGGTAGATGCCAACTCCGACACAACTATTAACCGTGTCTCCATTTTTTTATGTGTTCATATGCTCCCATACATTGTCACTTTCAAATCAGCATACACACGTGAATACCAAGTTACATGAGTTCTTGTTGCTAAATATAGTACACGAGTCGTTTCACCTCATACGCATTTCATTGTGTATGTAACATGCTCTTTTCATTGTCATATTGTCTTGTATAATTATATATATGTCATATGTTATATATACAGCCCTAAAGCTCCAATATTTTGACCACCAAAAGAATCATCTCAAAAGAAATTGAAAGATAAAGTATATTATTTTGATGGGTGGTAGCCCGAGGGGTGGAAGAATCACCTAGCCAGGGACGATCCTATCATGGGTGGTAGCCCAAGAGGTTAAGGAAGAACCTAACCAGGGACGATCCAAATACAGTTTAACCACTGATTAGCTGGTCATTTATATTACATGATGCACAAGGATTATATAGTAAAGGTAAAGTAATATAAAGAACATAAAATACAGGATTCCAAAGTATATCCAAAGGTGGTCTCTTATTCCATACCAGTGCATAGTTTCATATGAAGTTGTTACTTCATATACAGTATTTCATGCCTTACATACTCAGTACGTTATCTCATACTGACGTCCCTTATGCGGGACCGGCGTTTCATGCTGCAGGTACAGGTGCTAGTAGATCTCCCCAGTAGAGTTCAGGACATCCAACTATTGTTACCAAGCTCTAGGTTGTTTCGGAGCTTTGTGTGTGTCTAAAGCTTATATGTTTGTATTGTATAGTTAATCGATGCGGGGCCTGTCCAAACCCTTATTAGATACTTTCTCTTATCTAGCGGCTTTGTAGAATATGTAAATTAAAGTGTGGTCATATCTCGTACTTTCGACACCGTGGCCCAACGGCCTAGTCACATGCATTTCTTTTTAGCTTGTATCACTGTTTACTTGCATAAAGGTATGTAAATACAGAAATCCTTTATAAAATGTATAGAAAGTGCATAGATATAGGTTGGTTCTCCCGAGCCGTATCTACAACGGGTGCCGGTCCACCCTACCGGGACTTGGGGTGTGACATAAGTGGATCTACTAAATCCTGCTATTGAGCAACCTCTACTATCAGTTGGTCTAGAATTAAACTTCTACTAGCGATTGACTCTTAATTTCTATGGTGACATGTAGTATGGGACAATCAGATTCTACTAATTGTCTCGTGCCTCCTCTAACATGGGGCTTCCTCATTGATCCTAGAGTCCACTCGGTGCTTAGTAAAATTCTCATAGAATCATCATAAGTGTAAATCTCGAAATCAACAGCGGAGAGGTATTCTACTAACCTATCCTAAGAGCATTTAGAATGTTAATTATCATCACAAAGATAGCTCATATGTCATGGATAAGCCTCTACTATCGGCTACCATCATCCCATATCCCTCTACTAACGCACTATCATATTCTC
This sequence comes from Solanum clarkiae, assembly GCA_011800125.2. Taxonomy (NCBI): domain Eukaryota; kingdom Viridiplantae; phylum Streptophyta; class Magnoliopsida; order Solanales; family Solanaceae; genus Solanum; species Solanum clarkiae. The sequence goes on along the minus strand of JAABOM020044232.1, from coordinate 7,818 downwards.
AGGATCATAGCTAGGTGGAGACTCACATTTCATTCGTTCATTCATTCTTAACTCCAATGTGTCTAGTCCCAAATAACATATAAACAAGAGATAGTCATGAGACACATAGACTTGTACACCATAACATCACAAAGAAGACCTTCCAATAATGAATAAATTTCATATAACTAAGATGTGTTTCATAATATTCTCATGAAGCCATAAGAAAAGTAATGACTCCTAACATTTGGAACCTTCATGTTATTATATAGCATGGATTACGACTTCTTTCTTTCATGAAACATCCTCTTCATATAGGCTAAGTCTAAAACATAGCATTTTCATGCTTAAAGACTCAAAAACATGAAGCTCATATATATCATGCATACATAAGATAGAATGTAATTATTCAGAATCATTCAAATCAATCAAACATGTTCCTTGAAAAACCATAACTATAATCATCATGACGTTCAACACAATATTCATCATAGGCCATATCATGATACCAACATACTTCATATAGCTAAGAATAAATCATAAACTAAATGATTAAATCAACTTTCCAAAACTTCACAACCTACATAAACCTTGAACCCAAAATAGAATACAAAACTTGAGCTTTGTGAAGGGAAGGGCTCTACAAATCAAGCCCACATATTTTGGCTGAAGATCTATGAAAGTAATCACAAAGTTTGGTGATGAAATCTGGAAACCCTAGATTTGTCGTCAATGGAGAACCTTGGGAGAATTTGCGACATAGGTTTTGGGAGAAGAGTTTTGGAATGTGGGAATACAAAATTGATATGGGGAATTTTAGGAGTGAAAACACGTAGCATTGGATTTAGGATATAGAGAACTGACAAAATCACCCTTTCTAAATATGGTTGATTTGATCCCATGAAAGCCCATTTACGGGCTGTAGATCAACCCATGGGCCGTAAGTCCTGCTCGCCTGGTAACGTTTTTTGAAATTCCTAAAATTGATATGTTGAACTCAAAACTACAAGACCCCCTCTATGGGACATCGTCTGATCTACTGCTTATGGTTGGAATCGTAGAGTCCTTCCATACATAGTCATTCTTCTCACTTTCTTAGATCCATTTGATGAAGGGATTCTACTGGTCATACATTGTTCCATGGACCGTGCTGGTAACTTGTAGGTCACTTCTAGAAACTCCAAATTCTTTCTATGTCTAAGGATCCCACCTACAACCCACTATTACGACCCGTAGGGCACCTTACAACCCATAAACCCTTCTCGTACTTCACTTCTAGGATTTCATTTTTCCCAAACCAAAAATCCTTAATCTTTGAGGCCTTTATATGTCTACGGCTCCCACCTATGACTCACTATTATGACCCATAGGGCACCTCACGACCTATAGACTCTTCTCGTACTTCACTTCCAGGATTTTATTTTTCTTGAACAAAAAATCCTCAGTCTATGAGGCCTTTATATGGTTTGTGAACTAAACCATGACCCGTACTTAGGTCTCGTGATTTCATTCCAATGACTATTTTCAACTTTTTTCCATAGTGTCTAAAACTTTGGGGGTGTTACCACATCCCCCCTTAGGAACATTCGTTATCGAATGTTAATTAGACTATCATGATAAGAGTGAAACAAACAGACATACATAGTAACACATTCATGAATTTAAGTACACAAGTCCAACATCACTTTTATGTAAGGTTTTAATATCTTTGACATCAAACATCATTTTAAATGCCTATATAACAATTTTTCACATCTTACACATAATATTCGAATTAAGAACCAATTTCATGAATATGCATGTACTAAAATCAACATGTCATCGGTAACATAAATGATGCATGAGGAGGAACATGAAACTATCACATTGCCAATGCCTCAACGAAAGCGCTTGCACCAAACACATAAACTATAGCATCGTCACCTTGGAACCATGTAACATCAATCAATACTACATTTGGAAGGAACACATACTTACCGGGTAAAGCATTTTGAGCTCTTTCTCTTCCCTTTCTAGCGGCCACCGGGCTATCCCTCCTCTTGTGCCCCAACTCACCCACACTCAAAGCAACCTTCTTGTCCCATCAAGCACTCCCCTAATTGCATTTTACCACCATTTGTTTCAAGTAGGATAGGGGTTTCTCTCTCTCTCTTACTCCCAGGCTTTGAAGCCCTAGTAGATGATGATCCACCCTCCACAAAACGTGCCCTCTTTGATTTACTTGTAATATTTCTTGTCTTTTAATCCTCAATTTATTCTATATAAGTCATAAGACTTGAGATATCCATTTACTTTACTAACCTCGACATGAATTTTTTCATTACAGCACGAGGATTGGCAACCAATGATAGGGCATATTTGGAGAGTTGAGTGAACTTTAGGAAATACTCCATCACACTCATGCTCCCCCACTTAAGTTTGATGAATTCTTGCATCTTAGCTTCCCCCAACTCCCAAGGAAGGAAAAAATCTAGGAATGCATCCTTGAACTCTCCCAAAGATACAGGACCACAATATTTACTTCTCTCGCTTTTCCATTGAGTGTTCTATTCTTGGCCACCCCTTTTAATTAGATTGCTGTTAACTCGACCTTCTCCTCCGAATTCAATCCTATAACATCTAACACCTTATGGATTTTATCCACGAACTCTTTTGTATCTTCCTCCTATTTTGATCTATGGAACTCAGGAGGGTTCATCCTAGAAAAGTCCCTTAACTTAGAAACCGAAGTGGGAGCATTTGGAGCATAGGCTCCTTGGTTGGATTGGTTGGTCATATTTTGTGCCAACGTAGTAAGAGTGGCTCAAATTTCTGCATGATTTACTCCTTCGTCTTGAGGGGCTTGAGGCATTTGTATTGGAGGTATTATCTATGAAACGATCCCAAAAGTACCAAAAAATGTGCCTCGAAAGTGCGTGGAATCATAATTTTCATATATCTCAAAATTCATGCATTATTTCGAAAATCCAACTTCATATTCTTGTTCAGAGGGTCAAATTGAGTGGGAAATGGGTCTAACCCCGATTATAGAATGAACAATTCACAATTTTAATTTTCAAAGTGATGCAAAAGTAGTGTGCCTACATACCCCTAGCACGACGCGGCTGGGGCACGCCAGTGCCTTATTTTGTGCCCAGTAATTTTATTCCGATCCAAGGCCTCTGTGTCCTGGGCCTAAGCATTCCCACATATGAAAATACCTATACTTAGCCTTAATTCACCCTCACATCACTCAAGACACTCCCAAATATTCTCTCAAACACTTTGACAATATTTCACCTCTAAATTTCAAGTCGCTAAAACTCATCCGGATCTTAAGGTTCTCATTCAAGCTTCAAGCCTCTATCTCCAATATTCTTCAAGGATTCTCCAAAAGCTAAGGTATGTGAGTTTCTTTCCTGGGTTCCTTTCACCCATGATACCCAAGCTCTCTTTTACCTAAAATTGCATGATTTAGAGTTTATTTACTCATGTTCTTATCTATTATGAATTTCACTGCACACTATGTTGGGGTTTCACGAAATTATGTTTGTTTTAGCATTTTTTACCTATGAATCTAGGATCTATTGTGCGATTTGATAAAGTGCTTTGATGTATATTGCTTGAGGGTATTACCAAGTAACTATTGATGGTTTTACATTGAACTATCTACCGTGAATTCACTCTTGAATTACATAGTATTACACTAGCACTACACAATCGCCAAGTGTTTGATAAAATGTCCGGATTATGATTTCTTGAGGAATTGAAGGTCCAATGTATGTTTTATGCATTGAATGACTATATGATGATGAAAGGAATGTATGTATATGATATTATCTCTATAGTGTTGGGAATTGACCAAGCCTCACTCGAGGGGTTGTAGGCTCGGGTAACCTTGTTGAGGGGTTTGTACCTCGATTGCCTCGCTTGGGAGATGGTAGGGCCGTGCAACCATGTCGAGGGGTTTTTACCTTGATAACCACCTTGGGAGGTTTGTACCTCATCAACCATATTGGGGGGTTTGTACCTCATCAACTTATTGATGGGTTGGTACCTCATTCGCCTCTCCAAGGGGGTGGTAGGCCTTTAATATGCACTAATAATGGTCTTTCCTTACACATGTATTATGTTCTATATAAGTATGATTTAACTTCAAGCATCATTCATGAATGTCATATTGCTATATGCTTACCCATTGCCTATGTTATGCATTTTGCTTATGGTGCTTATCACTTGTTGCATTGCATCCTACATACTTAGTACATTCAAATACACTAACACATATTCTATGCCTACATGATGTCACCATGTAGGAACCGGAAGCCCGCTTGAACATCTCCCTCCACGTGGCTAGTACGATTTCTCTCAAGCTTGTTGGTGAGCCCTCCATTCCGGGGATTATGCTTATGACATCATGATATGTTCTAAGACTATCTTTCTTTATATATATGTTGACTATGAGGGTGAGCTTGGTTGCTTGTCTTGGCCCTCACTCTTATCTATGTAATAGAGGTATTGTTGGACATATCATGTGAAATATCATCAAACTTTGATTCTCTCTTGACTCTTGTTATTTATGATATGAAAGATATCCCTTAGCCCCAGTGATCCCTATTTAGTATCTCCTATTGTTATTTTATTACTTTCACGACCAAAGATGTGTAATCACTACCAGAAATATGACCTATGGCAACAACAATTATGCAACGGTTAAACAACCATTGCCATAAGTACTTTTTAGCAATAATTTTAACCGTTACCATAGAAACTTTGACCTAATACAACATTTATTAAAATAAAGCATTTTAAGGTACTTGCCTTTAAAGCCTAGGCTTCAGAGGATATTCATGTGTTCTGAGACATCTGTAGCTATGAGATGGCATGCTACTGAACGACCAAATGATGAGTATATAAGACAACCTGCTGATGGAGAAGCTTGGAAGCATTTTGATTCCTTATATCCAGACTTCTCTAACGATCCTCGTAATGTTAGATTGGGTCTTTCAAGTGATGGTTTTAATCCATTTCGAACTATGAGCATCTCTCATAGCATACGGCCAGTTATGTTAATCAATTATAATCTATCGCCATGGATTTGCATGAAGTCAGAATATATAATGTTGTCAGTGATCATTCCAGGCCCATCGTCTCCAGGAAATGATATAGATGTGTACCTTCAGCCACTAATTGCGGAGTTGATTGAATTATGGGAAGTGGGAGTGGAAACATATGATGCTGTGACTAACCAAACATTTTCATTACGTGCAGCTTTATTGTGGACAATTAGTGATTTTCCAGCATTAGCAATGCTTTCTGGATGGAGCACCAAGGGAGATTGGCATTCCCTACTTGTAACTATGGTACTTCTCAATATCTCAAACATAGTCGTAAGATGTGTTATATGGGTCATTGAGCGTTTTTGCCTCCAAACCATCCTTTTCAAAGAAATAAGGAATCATTTAATGGTAAAGAGGATCATAAAAGTGCACCTACTCCATTATTTGGTGTAGAAGTTCTTGAGGAGTTGCGTGAAATTAATAATGTATTTGGAAAGGGTAAAAAGAAAAGATCTCGAAAGAATAATGGTGCATGGAAGAAAAGGTCCATTTTTTTTGAATTGCCTTATTGTCAACATAATAAATTGAAGCATAATCTTGATTTGATGCACATAGAGAAGAATGTATGTCATAGTTTTCTTGGTACTTTGTTGGACATCCTTGGGAAGTCTAAAGATCATGTGAATTCTCGATATTACTTGTATGAGATTGGGATACGCAATGAGCTTCACCCAAAAGAAGATAATAATGGAAAAGCTCATCTGGGTAGAGCTTGTTTCTCAATTAAACCTGAGGAAAAAAGATTATTTTGCACCGTTTTAGGAAATCCTAAATTTCCAAAAGGGTTTGCCTCAAATATATCCAATTGTGTACATGTGGAAGAGATGAAAGTATCAGGATATAAGAGCCATGATGCTCATGTCATAATGGAGTCCTTGCTCCAGGTTGCAGTTAGAAAAGTGTCACCCAAGGAAGTATCATTGACCTTGATTAGGTTGGGAAACATTTGTAGAGACGTATGTAGTAAGGTTATAAGAAGAAGCGACCTTGATAAATTGCAAGATGAAATTGTAGAAATACTATGTGTTCTTGAAAAGATTTTTCCTCTATTTTTTTGATATAATGGTACATTTGACAGTTCATTTGGTAAATGAAATTAAGCTCGGGGGTCCAACTCATTTGCGTTGGATGTATTCTTCTGAGAGAAAAATGTATTGGTTGAAGGGATTAGTTCGTAATTGATCAAATTCAGAAGGATGCATAGCAGAGGGCTCCGAGGCTGATGATTGTTTGATTTTTTGTTCAAGGTACCTACTTATTGGTGTGAAGACAAGATTCAGTAGGTATCAAATTGATGATGAGGAGGACTCAAACAGAGGGATATGATTTCTCACGTATGTTTCCTAGGACAGGTCATCCAATTGGAAGTGAGAAGAAACAAAAAGGAAAGCCTTTTGAGATGGATATTCATCGGTGGAATGAAGCTCATCGTTATTGGTTTGTTCAATACTGGAGATGAACAAGTAGAGCCATTTATCAAGTAAGATAAAATAATCATTTATATCTTTAGCTTTATTTATTTTTATAATTATATGTTTTAAATTTTGTTTATAAATACATAATAGTTAAATTTGACATGCATGCTTACAGGGAACATAAGAGTTTAATTGATAATAGTGCCAGAGGAAATGCATGGGCAAAAGCACAGATTCACAGTCAAGAATTTGCCGGTTGATTGCAAGATAAAGTTAAACATATTGAAGTGTCTAGTCATTTGAGTTGGTTAGCTAGAGGTCCTAATAAAGTGGCTAAAAGATATACAGGATATTTTATTAAAGGATATCGATTTCATACGATGACACGAGATGCCCCATACAAGACTCAAAATAGTGGTGTAACTTTGTCAGCAACAACCGATAGCTTTGCTAGTGCAAGAGACCAAAATCCTGTTGATGGAATGGTTACCTATTATGGAGTTATTCAGGATATCATTGAGATTGATTATTATGGTTGTTTTAGTGTTGTGCTATTTAGATGTGATTGGTTTCATAATGAAGTTGATGAATATGGATTGATTCGGACATACTCCAACAAATTATGGCACAGATGATCCTTTTGTACTAGCATATTAAGTGCATCAAGTTTTTTATGTGGAAGGCCCAATTGAGAAAGATGTTTATTATGTAATAAAAAAAGTTCCTGTTGATTGATATGATTTGGAGGAAGAGAACTGTCCTAATATTGGTCAAAAATTTTGGAGGGAACCGAATGATGGCATTAGTTCACCACATAGGTTGCTTGATGTTGATGTCAGATGGCCGAGAGAAGATCTACCTGTTGATATTGTTGATATTCCCTCCTCTGCAGAATTTTCAGAAGATATAGCCATGGAAATATCAGAAGGGGAGGAGGATTTTGATTGGGTTTGGATGGAGGCGGATGATTGATGAAGGATCTTTTAAACTTGTACACATTTATAATATATATATTTTATTTTTTGTGAGAAATAAATGTCCTCTGAGAAATATTTCCTTATAGTTACATATAGTGACAGATCTTTTAAACTTGTACACATTTATACTATATATACTTTATTCGTTGTGAGTAATAAATGTCCTCCTCTGAGAAATATTTCCTTATAGTTGCATATAGTGACATCCCCCATATTTCCCCATCATTTTCTCAGTAGTAGTAGTATTTTCAATATCTTTACACTAGCATTTCCTTTTATATTCACTGCCTGAATGATATGCGATAGTCAGTCTTGTTTACATACTGTCTTATGCGACCCCGTCCCCCT
>JAABOM020044181.1:0-53854 GCA_011800125.2 Solanum clarkiae | reverse complement strand
TGAGGAATAAAAAATAAAAATTTAGCATAATTTTATTGATTTGATATTATTTTAGCATATATAAAAATCGATAAATTAAATCAATAATATATAAAACTAAACCAAACATAACCGACCGATCCACACCCCTGCCCCAAATGTTTAAAAAAAATTAATTTTTCCCTCTCAATAAAAAGTTAATTTAATTTTTAGAAAATTTTAAACAATTTACTTACGCTCACTCACCCCAACTTCTTCCAATAAAAAATTCATTTACATTATAAATGAGTCATTTTTACCCATATTTTATGAGCTTTGCCTTGTTTCTATCCATCTTCAATGGATTGGGTACACAACTTATTTATAATGGATAAATCTGGATAATGCACGAATAATTTATCCATTTTGCTACTTCTAAATAGAAACAAATTGCAGAAACGCATAAAGGAAAGAGGCTATAGGCCATCTTATGCATTAAGCAACATCAAAAAGTAGAGAATTTGGAAAACATCATTTGTCCATAAGCATACCACTAATATGTACGAACAAAACTGGTATAGTCGATTCTCATCAAATGAAAAGAACATCCATAATAGACAATGTAGAAGGTAAAAGCCTTAAAAGAGTCATAAGTACATTGTCTAAAAATAAAAATACATAAAGGAGCGAAAAATAGGTGGAGACTTGAACTAAGGGCTCACCACAACAATAAGCTAATCTCGAACGCCAACTACTAGCCATGAGACAATGGAGGAGTACCTGTCCCTACATGGTTAAATCATGCAGGAAAATATGTGCTAGTATATTGAAATATACTAAGTATGCGTGATGCAATTCACAGATGAAATTGTAATACCTTCATAATTAAAAATAACATGTAGGTGTACATAAGATTAAAGAGTCATGAAATAAGCTTAAACGTGCACAAGGAGTATGACTCAGATCAATATAAGATAATGCATAAGGAAACATATAAAGTAAAGACATATCATAAGATTGTGCAAACTTGAGAGACTGGACCATAACCTACAGTAAGGCCATGTGAGCTACTACATGGAGTCCAATTAACTCCTTCCATGGGAAAAGGGGGAATCTACTTGCCAAGGTAGATATCCAAAACTTAGCAACTTTGCAATTACATCTTTCATAACTTTTTGGGCCTATGTGGATCTACTAGCCTAGCCTATAAGGCTCCAATGGTGACACATAGTTAGGGAAATTGAGATTCAACTTCAAGGGATCATGCCTCAACTAGCGAAATAAGTCCATATCTCTAGTCCTCTCGGTGCTATATCATCTTACAGAAATCTTTTAAAGCATACTCTTAGATTCATAAGTAGCAATCTAGGAGTAGCTCGATCTTAAGAATATTTCTTAAACATCCTTTAGGGCACTATTCATCATACATATATCTTTGGTAAAATCTAACTTTGAAGCTCTTCATAAATGACCAAATCACAGTCATAATTAATGGAAAACTTTCATCGAAAATAAGATGGGCTTAGTTGATGCATGAAATAAACATAAATCACATAAGTCCTAAGAAATTTCTTTAAAAAGGAAAAACGAAATCACCCAATCTTAATCATATCAAAACCATCATAAAATCAACATCAAACTTCAAACAATATACATATTTTTACTTGGGAAAAGTAGTCATTGGACCTTATGAGTATCATATAATAACTTAAGAATCATGAAATCATCATGAGAATGCATATAGAATTGGGGAATTTAAAAAAAAAAGGTAAATGCAAAGTAGGAAACTCTATAGGTGAAAGGATACCCATAAATCAGCTCACATACCTAGGCTACTAGAGAGAAATAGAATTGAAGCCATGGGGAAGAAATATGGAAACCCTAGTCTTATTCTTGCTAATTCTTGAGAGCTCTTTTGCCTTTAGAAAATTGAGAGTGTAGAATGATGGAAAATACGACTTGTAGGATATTACTGGTTCCTTTCCCGTCCCCTAAATGATATGATTACGGAATAGAATTAATAGAAATGACCAAATTATCCCTTATTAAAACTTTTGGAAGCTATCTACGAGACCAAAACCATGGGAAGTAGATTGACTTACGTTAAGTCCTTTTGTGTGATGGCACACTGAGAATCTTGAAATCTGAAGTTTGACAATTGAAAAGAACGATAGCACGGGGCATGAAATAACTTATAGTTTGTAGTTGGACTCGTAGAGTCCTTTTACCCGTAACCAAATTTTCACCTTATTCCTGACCTTGTTCCATGAAACCTTATAAGTGTTGTATTGCTTTCCATGATCCATCTGATAACTCGTAAGTCACCTTCCTGAAAACTCCAAATTTTCTTTATGTATAGGGCCCTACTCATGAACCAATCTATGAGCCATAAGATACCCTACAAGCTATAACTTAGTCCGATGGTCACCCTACACTTGGAAACGTTTCCCTTTCTTGAAGTTCTATGTGTAAGAACTGATCCTACGGGCCGTAGAATAACTGACGGAGTAGTCCTTTGAACTAGGTTCTCAGTTATTTTTTAGATCAACTTTTTTTCTCTCAGGGCTCTTAAACTAGGGGATGTTACTAAAAGTTTGATGGCCAGAAATTTGGTGTTTGAAAGAAGAAGTTTTCAGAAAACAAAAAGATAAAGGGGCTTTTGGTATCAATAGATTGGCCCATCTATGAACTGTTCAAAGCTTCATGGTCCGTAGTGGGATATTATGAATGCACTAGGAAAGAGGAAGCTTATAACTTAAATACCACAGAGCGATTCCACTATCTGTATGGCAATCCATGGATGGTAGGAGACATCATAAAGTGAGTTTCTAAGACATGGAAAATGCTTGGTTCAAGGTCTCTTTGACGAGATCTCTAAACTCCCATATGGAACTAAATGACCAATAAGGCCTTTCAAAAAAGTTATTCCTAATTATGAATAGGAACTAAGATCATTTCTTTAGTGTACAAATAGTTTTGGAGATGAAGTATGGTCATAGAAACACTTTAGCACTTAGTTGATTTGAAAGCTTTCTTACCAAGTAGGGTTTTTGATGAAAGATTTTACTTGAGTCAACTTTAAATAATCATGTCTCCTAGAGTAAAATTATTTAGGTATTCCATGGCCTATAAAATTAAATATCTCTGAAGCCTCTTTCTAATGCCACCGAGGTTGCCCAATCCTTATTTCAGAGTAAAAAGTTATGCCTATTTTACTAGATTCCTATTAGGCAGTCACATTGCACGACGCAAATATGGGCAGTGAAACGTTTCACAGACCGAGAGTCGTTTGTGGAGATTGCATTTATTTTTCTTCAAGAATTCCTGATGTATCATAGAGATGTTTTGGTCCTTTCCAAAATATTTTAATTCTATTCTAAATCATTTTTGAGCATTTACAAAATATATATTATTCAGTTAATTAGTTTCCCTCTCATTACCTCAAAACCTAAAATTTACTTATCTCTAAACTTTTCTTCCAAAGGGGTTGTCTTCACCATCAAGTCAAAGATAAAATTTCAAGGTCAAGATAAATTTTCCATTACTACGAGCTTGAATTTAGGGATTAGATTTCCTACGTATATGAATATTCATCCATAGGTCCCTTCTACCCATAGGGCCTAATGTATCCTTCACTTTTTCAGTGAATCTCAAGTATATATTCTTATGGGTCTTCGTAATTTCTATTCAAATTCAGGAAATATGATTTATTTTATGATCATTAATATATTTTAACATGAATTCGTTACAATTGTACGAAATTGATGATTTTCCATATGAATTCTCTATAATGCTATTTAGGACTCATGATTTCCATTATGGATTTGTTGAATTCTCCTTCAATTGTATGAGTTAAGTTTCAACTAATGTTTACTAACTCAATTATGCCTGAATTATTCTCAATTGTATGATTTTTGATGAAATTACAAGTAATTTCCCTACATGTCTACCTATGATTTATAAATTTTATGGTAAATTCTTTTAATTATGATTCCAATTGAGTATATTCACTATAATTATGCATGATTTAAGTTTAAATTAAATGAATTCCAGTAATCATCTTATAGTCCCATACACCATGCCAATTTCAAGTAATAAATTCATGAATTTCTAAATAACTTCTCTCAATTCTAACTCAATTTGATACAATTTCACATGATCATGTTCAAATCCATCAATATTATATGACTCTAAGTTGATTTACTATGAATCCATGCTTCTATTCTAGTTTTTTTTATGAACTATGATCACGCAATGATGATTCTTCAAAGCATGGTACATTAAAGTTGTGAAGTAAGCTTTTGTGATGAAATTCAATTCAAATATGAATGATGGTGGACTTTCCCAATCAAGCAATAATATGTAATGATGAAAAGCCTTTACACATAAGATAAAATTGATGAGCTATTCAATATTTATGATTTCTATGAAATGGATGGACTAGTAGATATTTTTCCTCTAATGACATGATATGACTAATGACTTATGACTTATAATTTCTATTCCATTGATAATTTATTTAGCACCAAGAGGACCTTGAGATTGAGGCTCACCCCCTAGTTGAGGCCTGACCCATTAGTAGAACTTCATTTTCCCATAATTTTGTGTCACTATAAGATATGATTTGAAGGATTATTTATTAGTAGAGGCTTGATTTCTTTAAAGGATCACCCTTTAGTAGAGGATTGATCCCTTCTGTAGACTAGTCAATCTACTTAAGAATGACGGAGTCTACCTTGGCAAATAGTCTTCCCTTTTCTCTAGTGTAGAGGCGATATCCATACTCCAAGTTATAACTCATATAGTTTATATCAGTTAATGGTAGCTCCTACTATTATGTCCAAAGCCTAGGTCCTAGTTATAACATAATGAATGAGGAACCTGGAGGTGCCTCACCCAACTCATCATAGCATACATCAAGCATTCATAGGTAACTAAACAACAAAGTATGAAATTAAAAGTGGAGAATGGGACTAAGGAAATCATTCATGTAATGACTCTCCAGGCCATTTATGTGTTTTCATAAATTCTTTATCAGTTTGAGTATTTGCATAGTTACCCTGAGCCATCTTTGACTTATTGATACTAATGTTTCAGTTATTGGGTGAATCCTTTGGTAAATATACAACCTTTTGAGTTATAAGGATTGTTATAAATATAAAATAAACTTTTAGGTAAATTCTTAGTACCGGACCTCAAAGTAGAATTCTAACAGTTCCATCAACTCCAGAATGACCAAACTAGGCTAGGAGCATGGTCGGCTCAAGACTAAGGGGTTACGGTGTAAGTTTAACTAGAAATTTGTAAAAGCAGTTCAAAAAGAAGCTAAAGGTGAGTTTTGATGATAACATGAGTAAATGTGCTTGGACGGAAATTTTAATGGCATGTTCAGCTCCAGAATGCTAAGGTTGGTCTATAATGATCCTCGGTTAGGTAACTATGACTTTCACATTCATTTTGACCCCCTCAGTTCTATTAGTTAAAATTAGCTAGAAAAAGGTGGGACCCTTATTTTATTATAACGAACTCTATTGAAAATGTTGGCTACACCTTTGGATCCAAAATATCAAAACCAGGGTGGTTACATAGTTGGTTTGCGAAAATTGTACACTGAATGGGCTCGAGACACCCCAGGAAGTAATTGAAATAGGTGATGTAGGAGCAGAAAGGCAACGCTTCGCGTTCGTGGAGAGACACCCATATTAGTGCACAAGGCCTGCGTTCGCAAAGGCTTGCCATCCTAAGATCCATGTTCGTGAAGTCCAATGAGGTTGAGTTTAAAATTTCAATTTCGTGAAGGATAAGTGCGAAAACTTTATACAATCATAATTTGGGCAAATTGTTTCTGATTTTAGCAATTCAAAATGCTAAATTGGGTAGAATCTCGTGAGGAATGTTTTGGGGACCTCAAATATCAATTTTGGCATGCTTTTTGAGGTAAACACTATTTTTGTTGTGTATAACATTTTAAAATGTCAAAAACATCAAACCAAGATATCTTCTCCATTTCTTTTTGAAATTTAGTGAAATTTTGATCTAAACTTGAGTATTTTCCATGATCTACATTGTGGTATGCTTGGATTCTGTTGGTTTGACTATATTTTTGAGAAATTTGATAAGGAAACTATTTAGTATATATGACTTTTCCAATAAGAAATGTAATGTGGTTTTGGGCTATGTCACATTGTTCTGAGCCTCATTTTAAGCCCAACTTTGGGCTATAGACTAGGGGAGACGTAGGGGTTATTTTACAAGGGTTGGTTTTGTATTTTGGGCGGTGGCCACATTTTTTCCTATTTTACTCGCAATTAACATATTTTCCCCACTTCTTGAAATGTCAAAAATAGTCATATGAATGTTAGGATTCATATTTTGATCGTTGTGCTGCATTTAGAGGGGATTAAGATGGGCAAAAACTGTGTTGACTGACTTGAAACACTTGGATACACCTTTCAGGTAGGCTAGGATTTCCTTCCTCTTAGATTGAGCTGCGTTGTGTGTTGAGTTCCTAGGAGAGATTGAGGATTTTTAAGTTCAAGGTTCTACTCGTTAGTATGAGACTGTGACTATTGCTTTGATACTGTAATAGTATCATTTTGGGTTGTAAATATATCTAATAAGGACTGTAAAGACGAAATAGAAAATGACTAAGGTAAGTTGAGTATTGGTGCTACTTGTGTGAACATAGTTAGCTGTTTAAATACTGGCTTGACCTACTCGGCTTCCTAATACTACAACTTATGTTATACCTATTTCTAATTACTTGTTACTTATATTATGACTATTGGGATACTTATTTATCTGCTTAGGTTGTCTGGTACTAGGAAACATGTTATACTTTAGGAGATTGTTTGGATGTTGTACTCCTGACCATAGATTGAGATTCTTTTGTTTTGATTTACTTGAATATATTATACTCTTGATTACCTGGTGCCATATATTATATTCTAGATCACCAGTGACTGAATTGCGACTCTATTTGTGAGGTGCATGTTGTACGCTGGAAATCATCTAGATTGTCTATTGTTATTGTGCATACTTTTATACTTACCAGCTAGATTGTCTATCATTGTTCTTGACACTTGTCATACTTATGAATTTCTACTTTCTATTGGGCCTTAGACTAGGCTTAGGCTAGTGATGCCCTAAACTTGCATGTTGTAGAGCTGGTATTGTTACATACACACGCAGTATGACTTGAGAGGCATAGATCCTTGTACACTAGCTTAGAAGATGTTATTATTCTTGAGTTAGATGCCTAATTGATTTTCACACCACTTGTCTTTATTGTTCCTAGGTTTGAGGCGCAGTTGATTGCTCCTGGGTTCAAGGCTAATGTCGTTTAACGGCTACTCAAAGGAAGTAGAGGCGGTCATCATCAACGTAATTACCTAACTGAGAAGTTTGGCTTGAATCCCACAAAGAATCATATTTTAATAGAAAAGTTACTTATTGGACTAAGCTATTGTAGGATCGGGGGGTTGCAAAATTAAGAGTAAGAATTAAACTACAGAATATCTATTTAACAATTTAATCAACAAATAAGGGAAAATGCTGGGGATGTACAAATATGGGAATCGATCTACTAGTTGGGTCTAAATATTTTTCTAAATGAATTGATAATGAGTGAATAAGCTAAGTTTCTTGTAACCCATGTTCAACTATGATACATGAGTGTTTTATATGATTCAACTACGATATCATATGTGGACTGCAAGGACACGCTAGACCTAAGTAGCCTCAGCAAAACCCCTAATACCTTGGCCATTCAATCCATGGTTGTGGACTCAAACTGAACCCTCAAGAGGTTTCCAGCCATTATATCCATTCCACACTCTAATTATTCCGATTAAGGTAACAATGAGAGATCTAAAGTAAACTGCAAGTTTGTAACCTCAAAATTATAGATTAAACATAGGAATATTTATAAATTCACTAAAATAAACTGCAAATAAGTTAAAATCAATGGATAAATAAAAAATTCATATCAATAGCATACCCCCAATATGGGGTTTTATCCATACATGCTAGAAATTAAAGATTTGATACCAAACATTGCAGCTGTAGTCATGAGTAACAAGATTGAATAGAAAATAGTTGATTATCACAAGCCAATTTTTAATACAATTTTGCTTCCCAAAAGCTTGAAAATCCTATCAACCCTTGTACTCAAAGTGGAAAGTTATATATACTACTCTCTATGTAAAGTAAGAAGAAGAATATGTTTTGATATGATATGTACGATGCCCTTTCTAAATTGCTTATATACTCCGTGCAAATATATGAAAGTTTATGTTGCTAAATTCCATCCGATAGTCAAGGCCTAACATTACCGAGCACTCTGGCAGTGCACCGAATATGCACTTGACCACTTTCCTCTGCATCGTCATAAGGATTCCTCTTCTGTAACATTAGGCGATGGCGCTTCACTCCGCTGATTCAATTCGGCAATTCACTGAAATTCCCCTCACATCGCCTTCTTGTCGGGTTCTTAGGGATTTGAGTGTTGTAACTTTAGGCGATCTCCTATGCCATTCGACAGTGTGTCGAATATGATTTATGGTATCCATTTTCACTGCATTCCTAACTTGAGTTAGAACCCCGATTTCTACAATGCTAGGCAATTTCCCTGAGTGTTTGGTGGATTGCTCATCGTGTAAGCGATGCCTCTTTTCTCTGTCTTTTTGCACTTTTGTTACCTTTCAAAGATTTTTCCAAATATTGCCTGTTTGTGTACATTTAATCCCATTTCCTAACATAACACATTCTTATTCGTCAGAGATTGGAAATAATACCACACTAAGGATAATGTTTTATTCAAATCCATGCATAAATTGATTTATCAGTTAAAAACTAATTAGTGAATGAGTACATGCTCTTCATCCATGGCACTATCCGAATCAAAGATATGGAACATCGATGCTCGAATTGTTAAGGACGAGAGAAACGATATTAACATTTGAATGACTTGTCAAATATGTACGGGATTTGTCAAAATTCAAGGACAACGTTTGCAATCATCCATCCATTCAACTCAAAAGTGAAGAAAAAAGTACAAATAGCAAAATAAATAGTATTCTATTACAACTCAAATTCAAATTTATTTGCAATCCAAAAGGTTAAAAATTGTTTGCATATTCATCAACTCATCGAAGTAAACACCATTGTCTCATCCTATTCATAAAAATAAACATTGCCCTCAATGTTCAAAGGATATTAGAGATTACGTATAAGAGAAAGAAATGAGTTTGAGACTCCCCTTGGTCAGATTGACGCTTCTGTGGTGGTGATAGAGATGAAGAAGTGGTCATGCGGGCGTCAATGCCCTCATCTACCGGTTACTCTAGAGATCAATTCAAGGCTACGCGGGCTCAGGCTAACTCACACTGGATGTTCTTATCATGGACTTGTACAGAGTAGATGTTGCTTTCACAATGTCAAAGATTTGGATCTCCACCTAAGCTAGCTCCTTATGGTCCTCTTAGCTAGGCTTCGCTCCCACTGTCTCGTCAATAGTCTCCAGGGTGCTCACCTCCTGAATTTCTTCACCGTTATCACCTAGAACATTCATCTTCAATTCATCATTGGGGACCAAAGCCACATCTACTTTGAGTGGATCTTCTAGCCCATCAAAGAAAGTGCTCAAGTCCGTGGACCGAAGGTCTACCATCTACTTCTTCAACAAATCAAGATCGACTTTCGAAGTCGATGTATCTGCACTGCCACCACTTGCCTTCTCAATTGTTGCCAATCTATCTTTCAAGCTGGACAACTCTTTCTCATGGTTATCAACTATCAACTCGAGTCTACCATGCTTAGTTTGTGGGCCTCTATTAACTCCTGTTATTTTTCTTCATCCATAATATATGGCCTTAGAGTTTTAGCTATGGCTGCCTCAACTAGCTTAGGCACAGATGACTCAACCCTCATGGACCGAACATTGACTACTTTGGTCAGGCAACTAAAAGCAAGAATGTAAGGATTTGGACCTTTTAAGTCCTTAATGAAGCAAGGAAATTTGGTTCTCAGAAGTTTTTGACAAAGGTGTCACCATACGAGCACCTCCATAATCCGTGGAGCAGTTCATGAGCCATGGAGAAGTCCATGAGCTATGAGAGTGTGCCTTGAGGTAGCCCTTAGCCTTGTGTGTAGTGTGTTTGTGCTATGGTGGAGTTCAAGACTAAGTGACCCTCCACTGATCCCTTCACAGCTCATGGGAATCACCACTGACCATAAAGTGGCTCATGGTAGGAACCTTAGGCTTGAAAACCACTTTTAGCTAAGGCATCTCATACACGAACCCCTATATCAGTCCTATAGCACCATACAACTTGTTCTAAGTATGGAATAACTGTCTTGGAACTTAGCCAGTGAAAATTTTTCTAAATATTATTTCATGGGCACCTATATGATTTGTGTGACTTCACACTACCCGTGTGCTTCCTTGACAAGACCCTGACAACTTTTTAATGTTCATTTTATTAATGGCTTTCTCATAATTTTAGATATTTCTTAGGGTCGTTTGTGGCTTTCTAACCTATCCTAAACCCCTGAAAAGACCTATACTCCTCTATTCTTATTCAAATTCATTCCATACACTTAGAATATTTAAATTCTCTCATCTAAGAACTCCTCTCAAGTGTGCCATTGGAGAATTGGTTTAGAACTCAAGGAAGGGTCTTCTTCTTCAATCAATTTCTTCTTGATTCTTCTTAATTATCTAAGTTATGTAGATTGATTCATTGTCCCTTTCAACCATGAAGACCTCGAATTCTTTTTGCTCTTTGATTTATTACAAGATTACTTCAAATATGTCTTTTCAGTTATTGTTTATTTCATTCAATTGAGATATGAGCTATGTTTAGTTGATGTTTTTAAAGTGATTTAAGCCCTAATATGTTGAATTGTATTGATATTATGAAGATTTGGATATGAATGTCCCCTTTAAATTGTCACGCCCCGAACCTAGGGCGTAGACGTGACTGGCGAATGGAAAACTCGAAGGAACCCCAAACAACCCTCAAAGCATATCATTACAGATCCTTGATCATGGAAGTAATTAAAATAACAATAAGAGATAAGCAAGCAAGTGATTTAGGGCTAAGGGTAAAGTTCCATATCATATCATCAAGAAACAAGAGAATCAAGACTCATAGCATAGACCAATAACACCTCTACTGCATAGATAAGAGCGGAGGCCATGAAAAACAACCGGGATCACCCTCATAGTCAATACATGAATAAAGGTAAGATAGTCTTAGTACATAGCAAGAGACCATAAGCAGCGTCCCTGAAATGGAGGACTCACCAACAAGCTTGAGATACGATCGTACTACCCACGTGGAGGAGGAGGATGATCAAGTGGTGCACCAGTTCCTACATGGTGACATCATGTAGGCATAGAGTATGTGTTAATACGTTTGAATGTACTAAGTATATAGGATGCAATGCAACAAGTGATAGTAACATAATCAAAATGCATAAGTATAGGCAATGAGTACATATAGCACTATGGAATGCATGGAAGATGCTTGTAGTAAATCATGTTTATATGGATCATAAAGTAAGTGTAAGGAGTGACCATTCTTAGTGCAAGCGAAGGCCTATCACCCCCTTGGATAGGTGCATGAGGTACAAATCTGTCCATGAGGTTGATAGAGTGCAAAACCCCCAACAAGGTTGATGGGTACAAACCCCCAACAAGGTTGATGGGTACAAACCCCCGACAAGGTTACCAGGGCCTACCACCCCCCGAATTAGGCTATTGAGGTACAAACCCCTCAATAGGTTACCCGGTCCTACAACCCCTCGAGCTAGGCTTGGTCATCCCCTACACTATATAGAGATACTATCATATACATATACACTCCTTTCATCATCAGATACATACATTCCTTTTCTTCATCATCCCTTCATCCTTTCATCATCGTTTCATCATCATAAAGTCATTCAATTCATAATACATGTATGGGACCTTCAATTTCTCAAGAAACTATAACCGTATATTTTATCGAACACTTAGAGGGTGTGTAGTGCTAGTGTAAAACTATGCAATTCAAGAGTGCTATCATGCTGGAAAATCCAATGTAAATCCTTCAATAGATTCTTGGTAACACCCTCAAGCAATATACATCGAAAGCCTTTATCAAAGATCATATTAAATCTTAGATTCATAGCCCAAAACATAGTAAAACAGTCACGATTTCACAAACCCTGACATAGTGAGCAGTGATTTTCATAATAATTAAGACCCATTTGTAAATCAACCTTAAATGATGCAAATTAGATTAAAAGGAAGCTTGGGTATCATGACTGGAAGAAACCATGAAAGAAACCCACATACCTTAGCTTTGGAGATAAACTTGATGAAGATTGGAAATGGAGACTTGAAGCATGAGAAGAAATCCTTAGATCTAGAGAGGATTTTTAGACTTGAATTTAGGAGTAAAATATTTGGCTAAGTGTTTGAATGAGTATAGGGAAATGTTTAGAATGATATGAGGGTGAAAATGACTAAATATAGGTATTTTCACATTTGGGAACACATAGGCCCAAGATTTAAAGTCTTGGACGAATTCAAAAATTGGACAAAAAAATACACAAAGGTGCGCCCTTAGCGCGTTGTGCCAAGGGCATAGAAACCTCTCTGGAAATCGCATTTTGTGATTTCCAAATTTTGATATAGTTGCTCTTAAATTGGGATTAGACCCATTTTTCACTCAATTTGACCCCTTGAACAAGAATATGAAGTTGGATTTTTTGAAATTGCATATGGATTTTGAGATATATAGAAATTACGACTCTGGACACTTCCGAGGTACATCTTCGGGCACTTTTTGGGGTATTTACAATATCCCCCTTGGGAATATTCATCCTCAAATGTCAAAGTAACGTATATGAGAGACACAAACATGAAAATTTCAGCCCACATAAGGATGCAATAATGCACTTAAACATTATTTCAATAAAATCTCATCATAAGTGTAAAATCATCATAAACTTGTCAATTTAAACATGAATGTTTGTATATGTCATGGGCTGAACTTAGACTTGAAATTACATAGGGGACTTAGAGTGATACCTTAGGCTTGAGTAGAGTGGAAAAGGTAAGGATATCGCTTTCGCACGTCCGCTTCGACCTCCTATATAGCACTTTCGGCTTGTTGATTCCTCCAAAGGACCTTAACGGAAGCCACATCCTTGTTCCTCAATCTCTTCATTTGCCTATCCAAAATCTAAATCGAAACCTCTTCATAAGTCAAGTGGTTTTCAACTACCTCCACAACATCAAGAGGAACAATAGAATTGGGATTACCCACACATTTTCTCAACATAGACACATGAAAGACCGGATGAACAAATTCCATTTCTCTAGGAAAATTGAAAAGGTCACCTTACCGATCCTTCTCATCGCCCTATAAGGGCCTAAATATCTAGGGTTAAACTTTCCATTATTACGAAAATGGACCACACCCTTCCTGGATGACACCTTCAAATAAACCCAATCATCAACTTCAAATTCAAGCTCCCTTCTCTTCACATCGGCATAAGACTTTTGATGGATTTGGGCTGTCTTCAATCTTTCCCTAATCATCGTAACCTTCTCAAGAGTCTCCTTAACCAGATTTGGTCCTAACAAGGTTGGCTCACCAACCTCAACCCATTTAATCGGTGATCTACAACGTCTACCATAAAGAGCCTCAAACGGAGCCATATCGATGCTAGAATGATAGCTATTGTTGTAGGCAAATGCAATCAATGAGAGATGATTATACTAACTGTATTTGAGCTCCAATACACAAGCTCTAAGCATATCCTCAAGGGTTTGGATGGTCCTTTCAGCTTAGCCATCCATTTGAGGGTTGAAGGCCGTAGAAAGCTTAACTCTAGTCCTTGGATAGATCTCCAAATATGTGAAGTAAATTGAGCTCCTCGATCCGATATGATGGACAAAGGAACCCCATGCAATATCACCAAGTAATGGGTGTACAACCTAGCATACTCTTCAGCCCCATATGTGGTCTTAACCGGTAGAAAGTGAGCCGATTTCATCATCCTATCAACCACAATCCAAATAGAATCAAAACATTTTCTAGTCTTGGGCTATCCAATCAAAAAAGTCATATTAATCACCTCCCACTTCCAAGTAGGAATCTCTATGTCTTGGGTTAGGCCACCCGACCTTTGATGTTCGACTTTGACTTGTCGACAACTATGACAACTGAAAATGAATTTGGCAATGTCCCTCTTCATGTCTCCCCACCAATACACCTCTCTCAAATCTCTATACATTTTAGTAGAACCAGGTTGAATAGAATAAGACGAATTATGGACCTCATCAAGGATCTTTTCCATCAAGACATCAACACAAGGCAAGCACAACCTACCTTGGTATCTAAGAGCACCATCCCCCCTTGGGAGAAAATCTCTACTTTTCCCACTTTCACCATTGCCTTCAATTCTAACAACGAGGGGCAAAGATCTTGTTTATCTTTCACCTCCTCAACCAGTGAGGATTTAGAATATCAACAACACCACCACAACCATTATCCACTTCCCTTAACCTAACTCCCAGTCTAGCCAAATGATGGACCTCCCTAGCCACCTCTCTTATAACCACCATTAACATGAGCTAGGCTACCTATAGACATCCCACTCAAGGAATCCGCCACCATATTAGCCTTACCTGGATGATAATGCACACTCATATCGTAGTATTAAGGAGTTCTAGCTACCTTCTTTGCGTCAAGTTGAGATCTTTTTGAGTGAAGATATATTAGAGCCTCTTATGATCGGTGAACATATCAACATGCAACCCATACAAGTAATGACGCCAAATCTTTAATGCAAATACGACAGCGGCTAGTTCAAGATCATGGGTAGGGTAGTTCTTTTCATGCACCTTGAGTTGCCTAGAAGCATAGGCTACAGCCTTACAATTTTACATTTGGACACAACCCAACCTAACTCTAGAAGCATCACAATACACAAAAAATCCCTCTATCCCATCCAGTAGTGACAATATAGGAGCGGACACAATATTATCTTTCAAGGTTTGGAAGCTTTTGTCACACTCATCAGTCCACACAACTTTGGCCTTCTTTTGAGTCAACTTTGTCATAAGGAAAGCAGTAGAAGAGAACCCATTTACAAACCTTCGATAATACCCTGCTAAGACCAAGAAACTCCTAATGTCTGACTGGTTCAATAATCTAGGCCAATTTTTAATCAAATCGGTCTTCTTAGGATCCACCTTAATTCCATCCCCCTACACCACATATCCTAGGAAGGAAACCTCCTCCAACATAAATTCACACTTTTCATATTTAGCATATAGCCTCTCCTCCCTAATCTTTGCAACACAACCCTAAATTGAGCCCTATTCTCCTCCTCACTATGAGAATAGATCAAAATATCATCAATGAATACCACAACAAATAAATCAAAGTAGGGTTTGAAGACCCTATTCATAAGGTCCATGAAGATGGCCGGTGCATTGGTCAACCCAAAAGACATCACAACAAACTCGTAATACCCATATCTAGTCCAGAAGGCCATCTTGGAAATATCAAACACCCTCACCTTCACTTGATGATACCCGAATTGAAGATCAATCTTAGAGCAATGGCTAGCCCCTTGCAATTGGTCAAACAAATCATCAATTCGTGGAAGGGGACACCTGTTCTTGATGGCGACCCTATTGAGTTATCGGTAGTCAATACACATGCTAAGGGAGTCATCCTTCATTTTTACAAAAAACACCGGTGCACGCCAAGATGATTGACTAGGCCTAATAAATCCCTTCTCCAACAAGTCCTTCAAATGTTCCTTCAACTCCGTTGGGCCACGCAGTAAGGGGGAATAGAAATATGTTTGAGTATTAGGAAGAAAATCTATACCAAAATCTATTTCCCTTTCAGGAGTAAGATTAGGAAGGTCATTTGGGAAAACATCAAGGAACTCATTAACAATCGGAACTGATTTTATAGAAGGACTTTGGACTCCACATCCCTAACCCTCAAAAGATGGTAAAGACACCCCTTAGAATCAACTTACAGGCCTTAATGCAATAGATGAACCTACCCTTGACCACCATATCATGACTCTCCCCACTCAAGGACAGGTTCATTTGGGAATTGGAATTTGACCCTACGGGTTCTACAATCAATAGAAGCATAGTATTCACACAACCAATCCATCCCAAGAATGACATCAAAATCAACCATGTCCAACTCAACAAGATCTCAAGGCAACATTGTATCCAAGATACAAATAAGAAAACTTTTACAGACTTTTCTAGAAACAATAGATGCATTAATAGGAGTAGACACCTCATATAACTCATGCAATAATTCGAGCTCAACATGGAATCTTTTGGCAACAAAGAGGGTAAAAAATTAAAGAGTGGCAGCCGGATCAATTAATGCATACACATCAAAGTCAAAGATTTTCAACATATTGGTAACAACATCGAGGACCTCATCAACCTCTTGCCTCCCATGCAAAGAATAAACAAATTGTGCCTTCGGGCACCATCTTGTCGGCTACCTCTCCCCAAAGGAACCGCATTAGTACCTTGAGGACAAACCTCCTTACCCTTATTGTGATTTCGAGGGAAATCTATTACCCTATTCCCCATTTCCCCACAACCATAGCAAGCATCGATATTTCTCAAGCATGGGCCACCATGACCCTCACCACACTTCGGACACACATCAATAGGAGCTACACCCGAACCACCTTGGGCCCTTGAAAAATCATTTGCAACCCTTTTTTGAAATGTTTGAGAAGACCCTTGGCATCAATGAAATCGACCACTCTTTTGGAACTTACCCTCAAAATGGGCCCTCTTGGCCTCATGACCCCTCCTATTCCTCAATTTCTCCTCATCCATTCATTCAGCATAGGTCATCAAACGTGAAAAGTCCATGTAACTAATCAACATGGCAGACTGGCATTTTTCACTCACTAAGTTGGATACACCCATCATGAACTTGTTCATTCTCAACCTTGGGTCGGCAACTAAGTGATGAGAAAACTCTGAATGTAGGGTGAACTTGAGGGAAAACTCCCTTATACTCTTGGACCCTTGTCTTAAATTCATAAATTCCACCAATTTAGCTTCTCTAAGTTCAAGGGGGAAGAATCGATTAAGGAAGGACACCTTGAACTCTTCCCATAGAATCACATTATTGACCCTCTTTTCCTCCTTCCATTAGTTGTACCATATTTGTGCTACCCCTTTGAGTTTGTAGGTCGCCAACTCCACCTTATCCTCCATCCTCACACCCATTATAGATAAAATCTTGTAGGTCTCATTAATGAACTCTTGAAGGTCCTCACTCACCTTTGATCCATGAAATTTTGGGGGATTCATCCTCATGAAATCTCTCACCCAAAATGCCGATGTAGGAGCATGGGGGGCTCGGGCCCCTTGGTTGGCTTGATTAGCCACCACTTGTGCGACCAAAGTGAGCATCCGTAAGTTCTCCATTGGCCTGTTGCTCCTGGGATGTGCGGGCTCATCTTTCTCTCATGTTAGGCATGATTTAGAATAGTAAAGGACAATCGTTAGGGGGGAAAACTTACTTCAACTCTATAGCACAACTTAGAACATGAAGAAGGGAAAAAATTCCTAAACGTCTCATAGCCTCTTACTCATAGTTGTGGTGCACAACACAACTATGAATAAGACTCTAATCAATGTGGTGTGTTGGACTCTAAGGATCTAATAACCTACTACTCTGATATCATTTTAGTCATGCCCCGGACCTAGGACCTAGACATGACCTGCGAATGGGGAATCTGAAGGAACCTAAAACAAGCCTTATAGCATATCATTACACATCTTTGGTCGTGGAAGCAATTAAAATAACAATAAGAGATAAGCATAAGCGAGGAATTTAGGGCTAAGGGTAAACTTCCATATAATATCATCAAGAAACAAGAGATTCAAGTCTCATAGCATAGATACATAACATGTCCAGCAATACCTCTACTACATAGATAAGAGCAGGCACCACAACAAACAACCAGGGTCACCCTCATAGTCAATATATGAATAAAGGTAAGATAGTCTTACAACATATCAAGTGATCATAAGAAACGTCCCCAAAATGGAGGACTCACGAACAAGCTTGAGAGAGAATCGTACTAGCCATGTGGAGGAGGAGGATGATCAAAAAGTGCACTAGTTCCTACATGGTGAAATCATGTAGGCATAGAGTATGTGTAGTAGAATGCAATGCAACAAGTGATGGTAACATAATCGAAATGCATAAGAATAGGCAATAAATACATATAGCAATATGACATGCATGGAAGGTGCTCGTAGTAAATAATGCTTATGTGGATTATAAACTAATTGTAAGGAGTGACCATTCTTAGTGCAAGACAAGGCTTACCACACCCTTGGATTGGCGCATGAGGTACAAACTACTTTATGAGATTGATAGAGTACAAACCCCCTAACAAGGTTGATAGAGTACAAACCTTCAAACAAGGTTACTACCCTCCGAATTAGTTGATTGAGGTACAAACCCCTTAATAGGTTATTCGGGCCTACAAACCCCTGAGATAGACTTGGTTATCCCCTACACTATATAAAAATAGTATCATATACATATACACTCCCTTCATCATCATATACATACATTCCTTTTCATCATCATTCCTTCATCCCTTCATAATCATTTCATCATCATAAAGTCATTCAATTCATAACACATGCATATGACCTTCAATTCCTCAAGAAACCATAATTGGATATTTTATCAAACACTTAGAGGGTGTGTAGTTCTAGTGTAAAACCATGCAATTTAAGAGTATTATGATGGTAGAAAATCCAATGTAAATCCATCAATAGATTTTTGATAACACCCTCAAGCAATATACATCAAAACCCTTAATTAAAGCTCACATTAGATCTTAGATTCATAGTTCAAAACATAGTAAAATAGTCACAATTTCATAAACTCCGACATAGTGAGCAGTGATTTTCACAATAATTTTAAGACCCATTTGTAAATAAACATTAAATGATGCCAATTAGAGTAAAAGAAAGCTTGGGTATCACGGGTGGAAGGAACCCATGAAAGAAACCCACATACCTTAGCTCTGGAGATGAACTTGATGAAGATTGGAGATGGATACTTGAAGCTTGAGAGGAAATTATTAGATCCAAAGAGTGTTTTGATACTTGAATTTAGGAGTAACATATTTGGCTAAGTATTATGAATGAGTATAGGGAAATGTTTACAATGATATGGGGGTGAAAAATGGCCAAGTATAGGTATTTTCATGTTTGGAAACACTTAGGCCTAAGACTTAAAAGTCTTGGACCGAAGTCCAAAAATGGACAAAAAATACACAGAGGCGCACCTTTGGTGCGTCACGCCAGGAGTGCAGAAACCTCTATGGAAATCGAATTTTGCAATTTCCAAATTTTGATACGGTTGCTCTTGAATTGGGTTAGACCCATTTTCCACTCAATTTGACCCCCTGAACAATAATATGAAATCAAATTTCTGATATTGCGCATGAATTTTGAAATATATAGAAATTACGATTTCGGGCACTTTTGAGGCACATTTTCGGGCAGTTTTTGGAGTCATTACATAAATTTTGATTTAGGCATGGATAAATCCTAATATGCTTCAATTGTGAATTTATTCATGGATTTACTTTGAATTTCAGCTTATATTGTTGATTTAAGTATGAATCTTTATTGCCCATAATATTCTCTCATTATTCATGGCATATAGATACATGAACATTGTTTCTCATGAAGTTCATGTTGTGGGCTAAGTCCCAATTATGATGATGTCTATGTTTTCATGGAAAGCATGGGTACGATAAGAATGTGAGCATATAATGTTTATAATATGATTCTTTGAGCAAATGATGGGTGTTTTACACCAAGCTATTCCTATGCATGAAAGTATATCATGAAGTATGATTTGATTTTTTATCCCAAGTATGCATGATTATGAATTATGTTTGGCTTTTAAGACTAAGTATGCATTGTTATGATTTTAGAAGACTTATGTATCTTTTATAAGCACATATATGTATATGTATTCTCATGTGATGATGACTTACTGAGCGGGCTTATATGAGGGGGGATATCCCCAAGGTCTCTTATATAAATCCTGAAGTCCCATAACTATGTGCCAAATATATATTCATGTTTATGCCCCTTTAAGGGATGATAAATGTTAATGGATCTACCTTTGGCAAGTAGGTCACCTCTTAATCCATTGGGGAAGATGATGAAGTTCCAAGTTATAGCTCACTTCATCTTTGGTTAAGGTCTCATCCCCGATATGTAAAAAGTATTTTGACATTTACGCATCATGGATTTCATGGCATATTGATATATTATTCTTTCTTATGTACTCCTTTTTATATGTGCCATTTTCACTAACATTGAATACAGGTTTAATGATATCATATGCATTGCATGCCTGTTTACTTAGTACATTCAAATGTACCAACGCATGCTTTTTGCTTACATGATCTAACCACGTAGGGATCGGAGACTACCTTCATCCACCTCTTGACAGTTAGCTTGGATTGTGAAGAATTGCTTGTGGTGAGTACTATCATTCAAGGACAAGCTACCAATTATCTACATACCATGCTAATTTCCTTTATGTCTTTACTTTGAGGGTGATCCCAGGACATATCTTGTTTCCCGTCCTATTATATGACTTAGAGGCATTATTGGACAACATGTAAACTCTATGTATAGATTCTTGTTATGTTATGCTATTTTCTCATGGAGTTCTGACTACGATTATCCCTTGATGCTAATGATATTATGATATGTGTATGATATGATGGGAAATGTGGAGAGTTCTAAGTCCTTTCTATCTCTATAGTAGGAGTCATACTTACCTACCCCTTAAATCTTATGTGCTATGTGCTATGTGAACCCATGCAAATCCCTATCTCTGTGACATCCCTAGACATCCCTATAGTATGAGTCATATTTTTCCATCCCTTAAAACTGTGTGCTTAATGTGTTATTTTATGCTTAAAACCGATAAAGTGTATGTGGATGCTATGAGGCTTGTTTGGGGATTCTCGAGTTCCTATTCGCCATGTCACTCCTAGTCCCTTGGCTCAGGTCATGATAATCTTGGTATTAGAGCACTAGTTTATAAATACTCCTCCTAGTCTAACATGCCACATCGATTAGAATCCTATTCATGGGTGTGAAGTGCACCATACATATGAGTGGAAGGCTACTATGATGGAATTTTCAGAATTGTCGCATTTCTTCATGTATTATGTCGTGCTTTAGACCATGTCTTAAGACTTCCTAACTTTGATGATATCCTTGATACCTTATAGAAAATGCCCCATTAAGAGCCTCGCTACCAAGACAGGTCCTTGTTAATGAGGACCAATTTCCTCAAGAGCCCATGGGAGAGTCAATTACTCAAGATGAATTCTAATTTGCCATTGCCATGCTTGCTCAAGTGGTGACCAACCAGGCTAGGCAGGCTAATCCTCCTCCTACTGCTAAAGTGGGGGATTTCACCGAGATAAATCCTCTAGAGTTTTATGGGTCAAAAGCTGATGAGGATGCTTAAGAGTTTATTGATGAACTCTCTAAAGTGTTTACAATCATGGTGGTGATTTCAGAAGAGAAAGCTGAGCTAGCTACCTATCAGTTAAAGGATGTGGCTCAAGTGTGGCAACTCATGGTTGATAGAGAGGATTGAAGATGATGGGGTTAGTTGGCAAGTGTTCAAGTTGTCCTTTTTGGACTGTTTCTTTCCTCTCGAGCATAGGGAGGACAATATGACATAATTTATCAACCTCAAGTAGGGTAGAATGAGCATGAGGGAATATACCCTCAAGTTCATAAAGCTATCAGAGTATGCTCATATGTTAGTGGCTAATCCCCATGTAAAAATGCACAAGTTTATTTCTAGGATTTTTGATTTGGTTGTGAAAGAATGTCGTACGACTATGCTTATTTGGGACATAGATATCCAGGATTATGAGAAATGTTGAAGAGATCGAAAGGGAAAAGCTCAAAGAGAAGAGGGTGAATGATTCCAAGTGAGCCCGGTATGATAATGGGTTCTCCAGCTTTATGAGTGGTGGTGGATATGGTCGCTTTTAACAAGGTCAGGGTTCAAATGCTAGGGCTTCCAACAATAGGATGCCTTCTCCAAAGGCACCTATTGGAGGTGGACCTATTAATCCCAAATGTGATAGGTGTGGGACGAGTTACCCAGGATGGTGCTTGTGAGTTTCTGGTGTTTGTTTCGGGTGTGGTGAAACAAGCCACGAAACAGGATGATTGCCCAAATGCACCCTAGAAAGTCCAAGTGGCTCCAGTTTATTAAGGTCAACAAAGCAACCAGTACAGTAGTGCACATAGAAACAACAGGGTTCTATGCTTTACATACCCGACAAGAAGTAGTAGAGACTCCGGGTGTATTGACTGGTATGTTAAAAGTATTTGATTTTGATGCTTATGCTTTGAAACCTAGATGTAATTGTCTTTTGTGACTCCTCTGTTTGCTTTTAAGTTTGGTTTGAGCCTTGAAATCTTAAGGGAGCCCTTTCAGTTTATACTCCAGTGGATGAGTCTATTGTTGCCCAATGAGTCTATCAGGATTATCCTGTCTTTGTCTTGCATAAAGTCCTTCCATGTGATCTTGTGGAACTTGAGATGTTTAATTTTGATATTATTCTTGGGATTGATTGATTGCATGCTTTGTATTCCTTCATAGATTATAGAACCCAAAAAGTCAAACTCCAATTTCTGGATGAGCCTGATTTTGAGTAGAAGGGTAGTGATTATGCTATTAAGGGTCAATTTATCTCTTATCCCAAAGCCCGAAAGATGATTTCTAAGGGGTGTAACTATGACATTATGAGGTTTAGAGCTATTGTCTGAGCCACATACTCTTGAATCAGTTTCGATGGTTAATGAGTTTCAGGATGTGTTCCCCGAAGGTTCACCCAGTATTGCTCCCGAAAGGGAAGTAAACTTTGGCATAGATCTTCTCCTGGATACTCAACCTATATCTATCCCTCCTTATTGTATGGCATTGGCGGAGTGGAAGGATTTTAAGGACTAGTTGAAAGACTTGTTTGAGAAAGGCTTTATTAGACCAACTATATCACCATGGGGTGCTCCAGTGTTATTTATCAGAAAAAAAGATGGGTCTCTCAAGATGTGCATTGATTATAGGAAATTGATCAAGGTAACCATTAAGAATAAATATCTACTGCCAAGGATCAATTACTTATTTGATCAACTTCAAGGAGCTACCCATTTTTCAAAGATTGGCCTCCGTTCCGATTATCAACTGAGGGTCGGGGAGTGTGATATTCCCAAAATGGACTTCCAAACTAGATATGGAAATTTTGAATTTGTGGTGATGTCATTTGGGTTGACTAATTCTCCAGCTATTTTTCTGGATCTTCTAAATCAGGTGTTTAAGACATTTATTGATAGTCTTGGGGTTGTCTTCATCGATAATATCCTAGTTTATTCCCAAAGTGAGCAGGAGCATATGGATTACTTGAGGTTGGTTCTTGAGACTTTGAGAGAGAAATAATTATATGCTAAGTTCAACAAATGTGAGTTTTGGTTGGGTGAAGTAGCTTTTCTTAGTCATGTGATATCCGATGATGGCATCAAATTTGACTCAAAGAAGACCAAGGCTATGAAAATTGGCCTAGACTATTGACTCCTTTGGATATTCATAGTTTCCTTTTCTTGACTGGTTATTATAGGAGATATGTTGAAGGTTTTTCATCCATTGCATCTTCGTAGACTAAGTTGACTCAAAATAAGGCCAAGTTTATATGATTGGATTAATGTGAGAAGAGTTTTCAGGCTTTAAATGACCAACTTACGTCAACTCTTGTTTTGAACCTACCTAATGGCTTAGATAGGTTTGTGGTGTATTGTGGTGATTCTCGGATTGAGGTGGGTTTGTGTGCTTATGAAACATGGTAAGGTGATAGCTTATGTGTCAAGACAATTGAAGGTGCATGAACGTGATTACCCTACTCATGATCTTAAGCTAGTGGTTCTGGTGGTTTCTTTGAGATTTGGAGACATTATTTGTACACAGTACATGTCAATGTCTTCTCCGATCATAAGATTTTGCAATATGTGTTCACATAAAGGGATCTTAACTTTAGGCAAATAAGGTGGTTAAAACTTCTTAAGGATTACGACATGAGCACCTAATATTATTCCGGCAAGACAAATATTGTAGGCGATGCTCTTTGTAGGCTATATATGGGGAGTGTGGCCTACGTTGATGAAGGAAAGAAGAAATTGTTAAAAGATGTTCATCGTTTTGCTAGGCTGGGTGTTAGATTGGCTAACTCTTATTATTGTGGCATTTGATGTCACCCAAGCTACACCTCCTTTTTTAGGCTAAAGCGGTTGTTGTCAAGATTTATAACCTAACCCCAAGGTTCAAACCTATAGGTAATATGGTAGACTTAGAAGAATTCAATACAATTCGAGTTGATTAACCATCTTACCTCCCCAAAGGGGAGGTTTTATGACAACTATAAAAAGTAATCCTAAACTGAACAAGTTTTAAACCTATATGAAAAGGAACTGGGGTATAGTGTTCCTCATGATTCCCTAACTCAGTATTACCAAATAATCAAACTTTTTTTATTGTGTGTAGCATATAGAACAGTAAGTTAAGTTCACCAAACCCTTTGGACCAGGAGACAGGAAAATTTCACCACGTGATTTGGTCCATCCCCGCAATATGATATTACTAATCCTTACCTATTATTCTAGTACAATCTCCCCTCCCCTTAGCCCAATTTGATAGAGTAGATGAGAAACATCAATTGATTCCTATTAATTAATCTCTTTTTCTGTTCATTACTGTCTTGATCCAATCAATAACACTAGGTGGGTTCTAATGTTGGCCACCATTAGAAAGCATTCAGTACAAAGAGAATTAATCAATATATGTATGCACACTTTTCAAGAATTACGAATTATCTAGCTTTACTTTGCTAGTTCTTCATGGTTCCCACAACCCTAGTTATGGATTTAACTACTAATGATCAGTGTAAATGCAAAACTAATAAATTTGAATAACATAATTGAGCACTTACATAAGCGAATTAAAAACGAGAAATCCAAACCCTTCAATGAGAATCACAAGATTGAAGTTAAAAGATGATATAATGTTTTACAAGTGTCTCTCAAGCTCTATCACGTTCTTCCACTGATTCCCTACTGTTTCCTATGAAAAATAACCTTAAAAAACCTATTTATATTGTTTAAAATACATAACTAAAACAAAATAGGATAATTGTGTCGGTAGGTTCTACGAGGGTCACTACAAGTCGTTTAATAGTTTATGGCCCGTAATCGGGCTTTCATGGACTGCTGCTTCAATTAAGGGGTTATCTTCTACAACACCCCACTACGGCACGTAGAGGGTTTTTTCTGATGGAATTTTAGCGATTCCCCACTTTCTGATCCTCAAAGCACGATACAAGTCTACAACTCATCTGCATGTTTATAGACTCAACTTCGGAAATGCACCCTCACTGAATTGTACATAAAACAAGTTTTATGGCTCGTAGAATCCTTTATAGCCCGTAAAGGGTCTCATGGAACTTCAACTTCAGCAACTTCTGCACATTTTGCCCCAAATATTGTGCCAACCCTCAAATCGTGCAAAATAAACATAAAAACACACCAAATCTACTAACATTGCTTTAAGAACACACAAAATTTCATGTTTTAAGGATCAAAAGTATTGTATTTCAACAACATATCAACATTCTCGACTTAAAATTGTTGTTTGTCCTCAAGCAACGGACTCAATCTACATAAGCAACATAGTAACACACAAACCTTAATCTAATGGAATATATCACATCAAACTTAAGCATAGATACCCACACCGCTTTCAAAACACATTAGATAACTATCCAGCAAACTAATACAGATCAATGCATTTGATTATACAACTATGACAAGCGAGGTAACTGTCAACAAACTACAATCACTGAATTTTTCTAATGTTAATAGTACAATGCAAGTGCCCTCATAGAATGAAGTCTCATATCTCACTTACAATGACGTTTTCATGTATAATCTTGGGACTATGCAAAATCACTCACTCTCACAAAAAATATTCATATATCATGCTCAATACCATATGCTTTGCCCCAATACTCATGACTATGACCTTTGACTACTTGGACTAGGATCACTTAGGACTTTACTAGCTTGAAACGTAGGTTCAGGGGGCTTTGGTGTGACTTTTTGGGAATATAGTGATTAAAGGCCCTACTTGACACTGTGTTTTTCTATATATTTACCCTACCAACACTGTTACTTTTCATCTCATTCTCCTTTTATCCCATTTTCAGCTTTTTTGGGTGCTTTATTATCATTTTTCAACTTTTTGCCTTGTATTTTCATAGCATTTTTCTATTTAATTCATTTCTAAGGTATCATTCATTTTTCTTGCACCCAGTACATATTTGTTTCTCCTTTTCCATGTATCACTAACTTTTCCCCCTCATTTTGTGTTTACCCTTACATCATCTACCCTCAACTTAGGCTTTTGCAACAGTCGAGGGGCATAATATCCAACCTAGCAACCAGGGCCACTTTTGGTAGCCACTCTCAACTTATACTTTTTGCTTTAGTCCAGGTGCACAATGTTCAAGGGAGGACTAGGGTCAATTTTAGGATTTTACATCTAATAAGGCTAAGACACTTAGGTTTTTACAAAGAAAAGGTTTATGTAAGGCTCAACCATTAGGATCAAGGGATATTTTACACATTTGGTTGGTTATTTAAGCTAAGTGGACTATTATGAACAACGACCTAAGATCCTTTCCTAACCAACTAACCTATAGTCTAAATTTGAGTAACAGGGAAAATTCTGAATTGAAACACAATACATGAATTTAGCAAAGTAAGCTCACACCGACATAGCACTGATTACACTATCAACAGAGACTCTCAAATCATGTTTTTGATCTCAATTTTATTCTCACTTATCATAGCAAGCACTGTCAACACAATTAAACATGCATGGTTGCTATCTAGACAAACTAATCAAAAATTTTGTGAGTATTATGTTTTCACAAAAAAGCATAAAAACACATATATTCCATATATATTAGTACTATATGCTACCAATACTACCTAAACATTCTAAACATGTCAGTTCAATAGAAATTAAATATCCATAGGAAAAATGAACACAGGCAAGGAAAACCCAAGGATTTAAAATTTGGGGTAGTTATAAGCCAAGGCTACTTAGACTTCACTGAGGCCTATAACTACCTACACCCCCATCGAAAAAGAGGTGCATTGTCCTCAATGCACACAAAAAATGCAAAGTAAAGTATCAGGGTCAAAAAGATATCCCTGGGCGCATAAGTGTCAGTCTGTGGCTGAGTATGGCCATCCTCAACCTGAGTGGTGGCCTCTTTTCAGTGGTAGAACCATGACCAGAGGGGCCAACACTCCTCACCCTCCCAAGCTTGTCTCATCTCCTCCTCCTGCCTTGACTGCCTTGACAAGCTCTAGCTCCTCCTACTCTGTCAACCCCCCATATAACCTCATTGTATCTGGATCATCATAAATATGGGGCCACTTCCCGTGGGAAGGCTATGAAAGCTCCTTAGGAGCAGATGAATCTATTACCAGCACTGGGGGAGCAGTCTGTGAGAATGCCATTGCTGCGGAAAAAGTTGTTGTCATGTCAGCCCAGAGCTGCTGGATCTTTATCTATAAGGCTGTCATATATGTTAGTCATGTTGTACAGGGGCTCTGTTGGACTCTCAACTCAAAAGCATCAATTCGGGCATCCATGGCTGAAAGTTGATCCTGAATAGTAGCAACCGTGAATGCCTTCATACATCCCTCAGACTTTATAATAGTCTAGCGAACCAGTGCCTTATCTACTAAACTAACAGAGTCAACTGAGACTAAGTGTAGGATAGTCAGTGTGCAATGGCCTAAATAGACATCCTGAGCATGTAAACCATCCTGATGGAGTAGTAATAGTTGGCCCCCTCTTTACATCTGACTTAGACCGTGGGGGCATCTCCTCTGTAGGAGCAGTGGTAGTGGTGGTAGGTGGAATATCAGGATGTGGCTTTGGTGGAAACATCTCGGGCACAGAAGCTGGCTGGTGCAGTGCTAGCCGAGGTTCCACTAGTTTCTCCTCAGCTTTAATCAGGCTAGCATCCAAAGTGCATTGGATGTCGATCAGTAAGTCTAACTAATATAGACTCTCCACGCCTTACTCTAGACAAAGTTTGTAGATCAAGCAA
Source organism: Solanum clarkiae (assembly GCA_011800125.2). NCBI lineage: Eukaryota > Viridiplantae > Streptophyta > Magnoliopsida > Solanales > Solanaceae > Solanum > Solanum clarkiae. The sequence continues at coordinate 25,573 of JAABOM020044181.1, read as the reverse complement.
GGAAAGGGGATGGAGGTAGACCTCTTCAAGGCTGCCTCATGGATCTGTTCTATGATAAGGATGGCCTAATCGATCTCATAGCCAGCCATATGTTGGAAACTAGAACAGCATGGTCTTGCATCAAGGTATTATTCGCAAGCGCCAACTGGATCTGTGGCCTCACAACTGCCCACCAAAATTTGGTGGGAAAAATGAGAGAAGTCTTCATAATAGGCCCCGAAGAAGTGGCTATCCATACAGGGTCCGGGCCCTACTCAGCAATATGTCCTGCGACCCATCTCATCAAGCCAGCTCTGCAGCTTTAGTCTCTTATCAGATCCACATCCTTGGTCTGCCCCAATCTGCGACCTTACTCTGTTGTGGATCTAAGGGCTGGGAACTTGGGCCCGAACAACATACGGCAGATGGTGGTCTCCGAGATGTCCACCTATAGGCCCTACACTCTAGTGTGTGTCAATATGGGTTTCTTCATCTTAGGAAAAGTGTAGAAAACTATAGAGACATATGATGCATTGAACTCCCATACCATGGTGGGGGAGTACCTCCCTAGTGCTTTGGTCAGCCACTGGAGCCCGTATTAGCTGATAGTGTCCTGGAGATTGGGGACACTATCTAATTGGGAGAAAATGATCTGGGGCTCCTCATAAATAGAGTGGGTTATTTTACCCTTACTCATTACTCTGCTACCCTCCATGTAGATGTTTCGCATGTTTGTAACACACCACTGACTAGGGAGAGCTTCTGCAGGAGATAGTGATGTTTGCAGCGTTACGATATTTGATTGTGTCTCCGACTCGTCGCCAAATTCTCACTCTGAGTCTGAGTTCTCTCTGGATAGAGTTATGTGAATATAGCTGCTATTGTTGTTGCCTCCTTCGTTAGACTAGGGAGTGCGAATAATAATACCCTAGGTCTGGGCCTTCCCAAGTCTGGTGGTAGCCCATGCCTGTGGTCTATCAACCTTCGGGTCATGGTGAACGCTGAGCTCCTCAACTGATCCACTGACCTCGGGGGTCTCCACCTCCCTTGAGGTCTCATCTCTAAGCCTCCTCTGCATAGGTCGAATATCCTCATGTCTCGGCTTTGGGGCCATAGTACCTAAAACATATAAGTTTGCACAATATGGTTAGCCTTACAGGTCAAGAAATTAAATGCAAGATTAAATCAAACTTGGTTACATAGGGGTCTATGAAAGCACCTCTACGGGCCATAGTGAAAACTATGAGCCATAAGAGGTTCTCATAGAAACAATGTCCATAATTGTTTGCTTACTGTAATAGCATCCACGAGACAGGTTTGACTTGTAGAAAGATTTATGAGTCGATATACTGAGTCATAGATGATTCCAATGTGCAAACTTTTGCAGGCTGGGTTCTATGAGACCTTTCTATGAGTCATAGAATATTCCATGACTCATAGAATGTCTTGTTTTTATAGATTCTCAAAAATATCAATTTTTCAGGAATTTCATATGAAGGGAAATTATGGCTTATAAAAATTTCCACGGGCCGCAAAAGACCCTCGTAGACCAGAAAACCCAATGACCTGAGTTTCAAAGTCTATCAATACGGACCCCGTATAACATTTTTTAACATAATTTATTAGCATCGAAGCAATACGGACAACCCACACAACTTATATCAACCAACACCCTGCATGCAAATTTCAACATATACCCCATCAAAACTTATTTAACATGCTTTCGCAAACCTATCAACCCCATTTGAATGAATTGAAATGAAAGTACACACATGCCATCACACACCGAGTTCACATAATGAATTAAATTCAATAGTATGTGACCACATGGATTTCAAACATATCATTCAAGCACAAGAACATGACGTATACACCAAATTTCGGCTTTTACACATTTTCACATATTGGCAACATTTTCATAATTCAATTATCAAACACAATAATGGCATACATAGGTTCATGTATCGAATTACCATACCCATCAATTGATTTCACCCTAAACATACAATTCTTGGTAAATAAAGGGTTTTTTTAAGATCAAAAACTTACCAAATTGAATGACCAAGATGTAGAAATTGAAGGAGGACTAACCCTAGGGTTGCCAGAAAAGTTGGCCGAAAAGTGGAGGGGGACAGATCACCGGTGGTCGAAGAATAAGGAAAGAGGGGTCATCCCAATCTCGTATGGAATTTTTGTGGAAAATGGGGTCAAAATATTTTGACCCCATTATTTGTAAACTAATGGACCCAGACTCTACGAAACTCTAATTACGGGCCATGGTGTGTTTTAAGGTCCATAAATCATGATTTTGTAGAAGGTCCAAACCCTAGTTTTGAGGACTGGGCTTCACGGACCAGTCTATGCATCATAGATTTTGATACAACTCGTAGAGTTAGTCGTAAAAACCTCAACACTTAGTCAAAAATTAGGAAACATACCTAGGGTCTATGAGCCCCATTCATGACCTGTTGTTTTATCTATGGGCCATAAAGTTAGCTTGTGGAATGGAGTGCATAGCTTTCTGCTCATTGGAAGTGTCTAAAAGATAGTATACAGGTCATGGATTTATATACGGGTCGTAGAACCAGTCGTAGAAGCACTTCTTGATCCATTTCAACCAAGGGTGCTGACTTAGTCGTGTACCTGCACATTCTTCACAAACACACTATTATCCTATATGCAACTAGTCCAATGTCCAAAATTACAACAACAATGCGAGAAATTAAACTACCCAAAAGTCCAAAAGCAAAAAAAAAAAAACACAACTACAACTATTACATCAAAATCTTGGGTTGCCTCCCAAGTAGTGCCAAATTTGTTATCGCGGCACGACTTAGACAACTTGGTTACTCAGACTTCACCAAATGCCCAAACCTCCTTCTTCAGATCATCGAGCCTATTCATTAACTAATAAATATTGAAGACAACTTCTTTGTCATTCAATTTATACATGAGTTGGCCAACTTCCATATCTACTAGTGCTAGACCAGTGGCTAGGAATGGCCTTCCTTAGATGATTGCAGCTTCAAAGTAGAATTTGCAATCTAGAATCATAAAGTCTGCATGGAATATGAATTTCTCAACTTTGAGAAGCACATCATAAAGTATCCCCACAGGCTTCTTCACCATGCGGTTAGCCATCAACAACCGCATGCTCATCAAAGTAGGGGCTCCTAATCCTAGCATCTTGAAGACCACAAGGGGCATCTAAGATCACACAATTCCCTTGGGAATTCAATATCTCCAGTAGTACAGGGAATGGTAATAGTGCTAGGATCTTCTCAATTTTTCACCAAGGAACTTCTGGGAAATACACTACAATGCTGAAGCTCTTGGAAGAGACCCTGACTCATAGTGCACTTCTTTGTAACCAGGTCCCTCATAAACTTCGCATACCCTGACATTTTCTCTAACGTCTCAATGGGAGAGATGTTGATGGAGAGTTGTTTCAGTACAGAGAGAAAGTTCTTGAACTTGTCCTCCTCCTCCTTCTTTTTAATTCTCTAAGGGAAGGGAGAAGAAGGTGTAGGAATGGGCTTCACCTTCTATGAATGCTCCACAACATCACCCACCCTATCCTTGCCATGATCATCTCTGGTATCTGCATTCTTGACCTTAACTGTCTCCTCCCGAACATCATCCTCATCTACTGCCATGGGAAGATCAATGGTACTATTTCCACCACGAGTAGTAGCTTCCATGCAATGCCCCTCATTCTTCGGGTTCTAAACTATGTTACTAGGCAGCGTACCTCTCTGACGCTGGTTGAGTTGAGTTGACATTTGACAACTTTATTGCTCAAGTTGTTTGATAGTGACATAATGAGACTCAATTTTTTTATTTATGCTTGAGATGTCAGATTTCATCTCCCTCAGAGTCTCATCCTGTGTCTCAACTTTCTTTAACAGGCGGTCAAACATCTCCTCAACTTTGGAACTACTAGCACCGATATCACAGTTGTGTGATGGCACATAAGGACCATTTTTGTAGCCATTGCTATGGCCCTAATCGGTATCTCTATCTTGACCCAAATTCCTTTCATAGTATCATCCACAGTTGTCTCTGAAAGCACCATTTTGATTATAGTTCCGACCTTGGTTACCTTGACCTTGGCGCTAATATTCCTGATTGGACCCTTGGGCGTTGGTTTGGCAACCCCCCATATGATCACCAATGAAGCAAGTGTCCTCCTCATAGTAGGGATCATCATACATGGGTGCGCACAAAGGCTGATAAACAACTGCATTAACTAGTTCCTGATTCTGCTTCATCATCACCTCTATACCTGTACAGATTAAGGCAAGCTCTTGCATTATCTTCTCATTTATTTTATCTTGCTTCGAACCAATACTGACAATGCATGAACTTTTGATAGATGTCCTTTCTCTTTGCCCCCACATATGATTTATCTTGACCACCCTTTCTATATTTTCAGTGATCCTTACGAATAGTTGATCAAAGAACATGCCCTCCCCCCCTCATTATGGTATTAGCACATGCTTGACTATTCTTATCAAAGGCACTGTAAAAGATCTCTACCAAGGCATCATCAACAATTTGTAGTCTGGGACACTCAAGCACTTTATGAACAGTTCCCATGTAGTACTGATTCAGTCATTAGGAAGTTGCTCAAGGTTGTTAATTTGATCTGTCAACTTGAGCTTCTTCGATCTTGAGAAGTACCTCTCTAAAAGGCCTTTTATATCTCAACCTAACTGGTGATCGAACTCTGCAAGAGCTCAAATAGCTATAGCGTTAAATTGCCTGTCAGAGATAATGGGAAAACATGATGTCCTACAGCATCCATAGAAAGATATGGTGTTCCCATCGTACTCTTGTAGACAAATGCAACATTGTGTAGATGACTATATGGATCCTCTGATGGTAGGCCCACAAATAACCATGGTTCTACAACATCTGCAGTAACCCACTTGAAACCACGAACTTTATTTCAGCCAATAGTGGTGGTAAAACAATGGCTCTAATAACCTCCATATCCATAGGGTTCAGCCAATATTGGTTCCACTGATAAGCCTCAGCATTCAAGTCCTAAGGTTGTAGAGCAATATCCTCAAGAAGAAGTCAGTTGTTATTATTTGCATTCTCATTCTCATTCTGGTTGAAAGTTGCACTTGCAGCATTGATTGAATTATCTTGGGCCATCCTTCTTAGTCTTCTCTGGATCTCTAGGTCAAATAGAATCAAAGGTATGCCTTGACTTCACGTATTGGGCATACACTACACCTGTACCGTGAAGAAAATAAAAACAACAAAAATGTAAAATAAGGGAATAAGGAGTAATTCCCAAACTACTTGAATTAAACAAGTCTAGCCGCATTCCCTGGCAACGGCGCCAAAATTTTGATGTTGCCCAAGCTACACCTCTTTTTTAGGCTAAAGCATTCATTGTCAAAATATATAATCTAACCAAGGTTAGGGTCGAACCCATAGGTAATATGGTAGACTTAGAAGAATTCAACGTAATTCAGGTTGATTAACTAGCTTATCTCCCCAAGGGGAAGGGGGGTTTATAATAACTATAAAAAGTAATCCTAAACTAAGACAAGTGTTAAACCAGCATGATGAGAAAATAAGCTATAGTGTTCCCCATGATTCCCTAACTCAATATTACCATATAATCGAATTCTTTTCAAATGTGTAGTATGTAGAATGATAACTTAAGTTCACCAAACCCTTTGGCCCAAGCGAGAGGCGAATTTAACTATATGATTTAGTCTATACCTGCAGTGTGACATTACTAACCTTTACCTATTATTCCAGTACAACCTCCCCTTGGCCCAGTTCGGTTGATTAGATAAGGAATATCAATTAAATCCTATTAATTGATCTCTTTTCCTATTCATTACTACCTTGATCCAGTCAGTAACAATAGGGGGTTCTAATGTTGGCCACCATTAGAAAGAATTCAATATGAAGAGAATTAACTAAAGCATTGATGTACACTTTTTAAGAATTACGAATTATTCGATTTTACTTTATTGATTCTCCATGGTTTCCACAACCCTACTTGTGGATTTAGCTACTCATGATCCGTGTAAATGCAAAACTTATGAATTTGAATAACATAATTGAGCACTTACAAAAGAGAATGAAGCACCAGAAATCCAAACCCTTCAATGAGAATCACGAGATTAAAATTAAAAGATGAAATAAAGTTTTACAACTATTTCTCAAGCTCTATCACACTCCTCTACTTGTTATCTATTGCTCCATATGAAAAATAATCTAAAAAAACTATTTACAGTGTTTGAAATAGAAAACCAAAATGAAATAGGATAACTAGGTTGGTAGGCTCTACGAGGGTCTCTACGGGCCGTATAATGGTTTATGGCCCATAATTGGGCTTTCATGACTGCTGCTTCAATTATGGGGTTTGTCTTCTACTGCACCTCTCTATGTCCCATATATAGTTCTACGGCCCCTACGGGGGTTTCATCTAATGGATTTTCAGCAATTTTCCACCTTTCGATCCTCAGGGCATGATGGAAGTCTATGGCTAGTAAAGTCTTCTATAGCTCATATGCATGTTCTTAGACTCAGCTTCATAAATACACCCTAAAACTAGCTTTACGGCTTGTAGAATCCTCTACGGCCCATAAAGGGTCTCGTGGAACTTCAACTTCAATAACTTCTACACACTTTGCCCCAAATATTGTGCCAACTGTGAAATCCTTGCAAGACAAACATAAAATCTACTAACATCATATTGCGAACACACAAAATTCTAAGTTTTAAGCATCAAAAGTGTTAGATTTTGATAGCACATCAATATTCATGTTTAGAATGGGGCTGAGTCTTCTATGGTTGTTGATGTCAACACAAAATAACATTTGGACCCACCTTTGGTTTAGTTAAGAAGTTGATTGTGGAGAAGTAGGTAGAGGTTTTCTCCCAAAGGGGAGATGGTGTACTTTGGTATCAAGATTAGTTGTGTGTTTCGGATGTTGATGGCCTCAGGGAGGTGATCATGGGTAAAGCACACAACTCTCTTTATTCCATACATCCAAGAACCACCAAAATGTATCGGGATTTGAGGGAAGTGTATTGGTGGCATGGTATGAAGAAAGACATAGCCAAGTTTGTATCCGAGTGTCATAATTGTCAACATGTGAAGGTAGAACATCAAAAGCTCGGTGGATTGGCTCAATATATTGAGATTCCTACTTGAAAGTGGGAAGATATGAATATAGACTTTGTGGTTGGTTTACCCTGTACCCAGAAGCAATTTGATTCGATTTGGGTTATAATTGGTAGGATGACTAAATCGACTCATTTCCTACTAGTCAAGACTACCTTCAATGCGAAAGATTATGCGAAGTTGTACATTCCAGAGTTGGTAAGGTTACATGGTGTGCCTATGTCTATAATATCGTATTGTCGTACCCAATTTGCTTCACATATTTGGAAATTGTTTCAAATAGGGCTTGGCACTAAGGTGAAGTTAAGTACCAATTTTTCATCCTCAAATCGATGAAAAAGTCAAGAGGACGATTCGAACTTTGGAAGACATGTTGAGGGCTTGTGTGTCGGAATTTAAGGGTAATTGAGATGATCATCTACCACTAATCGAGTTTGCCTACAACAATAGCTTTTATGCTAGAACTGCTATTGCACCATCTGAAGCTTTGTATGGCAGATGGTGTAGATCTCCGATGGAGAGGCTTGAGTTAGAAAAATGGCTCTGATTATCCTGGATTTAGTGTTAGAGGCCATGGAAAAGGTAAAGTTGATTAGGGAGAGGTTGAATACAGCTCAAACTCGCCAAAAATCTTATTCGGATGCTAGAAAGAGGGATCTTTAGCCTCTTGTCGTGATTGGGTATAAGTGAAGGTTTCACCCATGAAGGGTGTAATGCATTTTGGTAAGAAGGACAAATTAATTACCCAGTATATAGGTCCTTATGAAATTGTGGAGCGTATTTGGAATGTAGCTTATAGGTTGGATTTGCCTTCAAATTTGAGTTCCATTCACCCGATTTTCCATTTATCTATATTGAGAAAATTGATTGGTGATCCTAGTTCAATTGTTTCTTTGAAGGGTGTTGAAATTGAGGAGAACTTGTCCTAAGAGGAAGTTCCGATTGAGATTTTGGATAGACAAGTGAAGCAGGTTCGCGACAAGGATAAGACTTTGGTTAAAGTGCTTTAAAGGAATCAACATGTGAAGAGTGCAATGATCACGCCCAAGTTACACCTCTTTTGGAGGAAAAAGTGATCGTTGTCTAATACAAAACCTAACCAATTAAATCCATAGAGAATACGGAGACTCACAGCGAATTCACCAATGTGCAATTCAAGTAATTAACAACTCAATTCCCCAAAGGGGAGGGTTTGCAGTATTCAACAAGAAAATAAATTAAACTTAGTAAATCAAGAGACAATCAATAATGAAGAGCAACTTAGGAATTGTATTCTCCGTGATTCACCAACTCAATAACCCCAGATAACCCAATTCTCGACTAGAGTATAGTATGTAGGACGGTAATTTAAGTTCACCAAGTCCTTTGGTCAAAGGTGAGAGGAAAATTTCACTATGTAACTTGGCCCATCTCCATAGTGTGCTATACTAACCATTACACATAGTCCCTGTCAATCTCCCCTTGGCCAAGTTCGGTTGATTAGACGAGAACATGTTAGTCAATCTCTTTTCCTATTTATTACCACCTAGATCAGGGAGGTAACACTAGGCAAGTTCTAATGTTTGCCACTACCAGAAAATATGCAAAATGAAGAGAATTGATTAATACATGTAAATATGTATTCCAAGAATTGCAAATTATCCGAGTTTATTTTGTTAGATCTTCATGGTTCCCACAACCCCAAGTTGTAGATCTAACTACTTATGTCATGGGTAGATGTAGAAATTATGAATTAAGAATAAATAATTAATCACTTACCCAATTAAGTTGAAGAACAAGCAAATCCAAAATATATTGAGAATCACAAGATTTAAAGGTACGATGAATCCAAAAGTGTATTCTCCTCCAAGATTGAAGTCTCTAAGTGCAAAACCCTAAAAGTACTTTCTAATGACGTTCTCTACTGTACTCTCTTCAAAATTAACCTAAAAATTACTTTTTGTAGAATTTACAAACAAGTCCTAAAAAATAGAAAAATTGGTCAGCGACTTTCTACGATAGGCATTCAACTAACTTGCGAGTCGTAATCGGGATCTCATGTTTAACTCTTGAGATCTTGTACTTTACTGCTACGGATCCACTTCACGAGTCGTAGATTGATTCACGATTTGTATTGAGCTCTTGTAAACTTCATCTGCATCAACTGGTCCTTCACTGGATCTTACTGAAATTCTTTACGAAACCACTCTATACGACTCGTAGAGTGATCTATGACTCATAAAGAGGTCTTCTGGCTGAACTTCGAATCTCAAACTTCACCGGAATCTTCATAAAACCCACTTTACGACTCATAGAGGGTCCCACAAACCATCAAAAACCAGAAGAGTCTGCAATTTTTTCCAAGAATCATGTCAACCTACTTTCCTGCAAACTAAAACCAAAATAAATGTCGCATTAAGAACAGACAAAATCCTAAATTTTAAGTCTCAAAAGTGTTGTATTTTGATAGTACATCAACACCCTCAACTTAACATTATTGCTCGTCCTCAAGCGATGACTCAACCTATATAGACAATATAGCAACACTTAAGCCTCAACCCAATGGCATACATCACATACAATTCAAATTCAGGTACCTACACCAACTTTTGAAAACAAGATCAGATAGCTATTTAGCAAAGACAAACACACTAGTGCATTTGACAATACAACTATGACAAGCAAGGGAATATCAACAATCCACAATCACTAAACAAGTCAAATTGTAATAATGCAATGCAAGTGCCCTCACAGAAAGAAGTACTATTTTCGACACTCAATGATGCTTTCAAAGTTAGCTTCGGGACTGTGTAAACACACTTACTCTCACAAAAGATGTTAATACATAATGACTAATATCATAGGCTTGTCCTTATACTCTTGACTCTGATTTTCAACCAACTGTACTAGGATCACTTTAGGACTTTCTAAGCTTGTAATGTAGGCTCAGGGGGCTTTGGTATGGAACTTTGAAAAAATATTGACTAAAAGTCATCCTTGAACTACATTTTTCCAGCACTTTCACCTTACCAACCCTAATATTTTCACCTTATCCTCCTTTTTTCCACATTCAAGCTTATTCGAGTATTTCTTTTCTCATTTTTCAGCTTTTGCCTCATTTTTACACTTCATTTTGCTTTTAGTCTCAATCTAAGACATCTTTTTTCTTTTTCTTGCACCCGATACATGATTTTCTTTTTTTTCTCCTCATTGTCAACTCACCACCTTATTTTTGTGCTTCTCCTTTACACTGGCCACCCTCAACTTAGGCTTTTAGCCTATGATGAAGTATACAATATCTATTCCCCAAACCAGGAACACTTTTGGTAGCCACCCTCAACTTAGACTTTTTTGCCTCAATTAAGGTTCACAATGCTCAAGGACAGACCAGGGCCAGTTTCAAGGTTTTCACTAGACAAGGTTAGGTTACTTAGGTGTTTTTGAAAGAACTAGTACATATAAGGCTCAAATATTTCGCATAAGGGATAAAACTTCATTTGGTTGGTCATTTTTAGGCTAAAGTGGACTAATTTAAAGAACAAAGTCCTAACATCCCTTCCTAATCCATTTAATTTACAATCTAACATAGAGAAACAAGGCAAGTTCTAAATTATCACAAAATGCACGGACATAGAAAAATAAGCTCACACTCACATGGCACAGCAAGCATTATCAACAAGAGACTCGCAGATCATGCTTCATATCTCAAATTACCCTCAGTTATCAGAACAAATATTGCCAAACACCTAAACATGCATGGTGCCATTTAACTACTAATCAAATTTTTTTGTGGGTACCAATTTTTAAAACAAAACATTAAAACATGCTATATGTCATAAGTATTAGTACTATATGTTACAAATATTATCTAAACATCCTAAACGTGTCGGTTCAACAAAAATTAAATATCCAAGAGGAAAAAGAACACAGGCAAGAAAATCTCAGACAAAAATTTGGGGTAGTTATGGACCATAAGCTACTCAGACTTCACCAAGGCCCATAACTGCCCACACCCCATCGAAAAAATTGTGCATTGTCTCAATGCACAACTCAAGCAAAAATAGAATACGTAGGGGTCAAAAAACGTACCTTGGCGCCTAAGCGTCGATCTGTGGCTGAGTCTGGCCACCACTCTTCTGCAGGGTAGTCTCCTCAACTTCTTTATTCTGTTTGGAAGGGCCATTATCCCTCACCCTATCATGCTCACAAGCTAGCCTTACCTTCGCCTCGTGCCTCAATCTCCTCAAGGCTAGCCTGAGGTTGTCCTCCTCATCCTCAGAGCGTTTTGACCTTACATTCCTCTCAAAATGGTCCTTATCTGTGCAAGGGCACTTCTTGAGAGAAGTCTGTTTAGGCTCTGTGGAGACAAATAAATCAAATAGTGGCTCCGTAGGTGTAGTCTCTGGTTGAGTTAGAGGCGCTGCAAGTGAAGTTATCATGTCATCCATAAGCTTCTCAATCTCCTTATGGACGGCTATTAAATCTGAAGGTCGGGCCTTGGATAACCTCTTCTGAACCCGGTCCTCAAAGGCATCGATACGGGTATCTACTCCAGAATCACGCTCCTAAATAGTAGAGATATTGAATGCCCAGCACTGCTCCTCTGAGTCCACAATATTCTGTCGGACCCATTGCCTAAGTTGAGACAACTAGGCCTTAGCACGTGATAATCGCTACACCATGGCCTGAATAGATACAGCGGATACATAAACCATGCCAGTGTAGAAGGTTATGAAGTGGTGGCCTCTAGTGCAAGAGCAGCTATAGTAGGACCCTTACAATATTGATTGCCTTGGGTTGTTGAGGTCTCTCATCAGTAGTAGCAACAATAGTAATAGTGGTGGTAGTCATCAAACCCTCAGGTGGTGGCTCCAAGGCGAATACCTATGGTGGTAGTGGTGGTGGTGGTCATCGAGTTGCCATGGGGTTCTCATTAGCCATTATTAGGCTAGACTCCAAGGTATGCTGCGCCTCAACTAACTAGTCCAACTAATGAAGTATCTCCACCCGAGACTCTAAACAGAATTTGTAGACCAAAATCGGGAATGGGATGGAGGTGGCCCTCTTGAGTGCTGATTCATGAATCAACTATGCTATGAGTCGAGCCCAATCAATGTCATAGCCAGCCAAGATGCTAGCAACCAATACTGCCCGCTCCGAAGTTAAAGTATTATCCGCCAAAGCAGGATGGATGCGGAATCTAACAACTACCCACCAAAATTTGATGGGGAAACTCAATGAAGCCTTCACTATAGGCTTAGTATGGGTGGTGATCCGAGAAGGCTCTGGACCCTGCTCCGCAATATGACCAGCCACCTATCTCAAACGTGATATCTAATATACCGAATCCTTCATGGTCAATGAATTTTTGGCCTACCCTATCCTATAATCATACTCAGCTATCAATCTCGTGGCACGGTACTCGAGACCAAAAATTACACGGTGGATCATCTCCTCTGAAATGTCAACTCGCCGCCCTCTCACTCGAACCTCTATCAATCTAGGCTGTAGCATAGGCCTCTTCCCCTTTGGAAGATCTCACTGAATCATGGCTACGTACCATGCATAAAACTCTTGTACTAGAGTCAGAACGTATTATTTAAATGCCTCTGTCGGCTACTCTAGCCCATATCGTAGCATCGTGTCCTTCAGACCTGGTACACGGCTCAGTACAACACCAATAACCCTAGCCTCCTCATATATCAAACGAGAAGGTTTGCCCCACTCCTTAGGTTACATGCCCTGTAAACATATAGCCTCCATCCCTTCGACCACCATCTTGGAGTACTAGTATCTGCTGCTAAGGAAGAAGATGGTGCGATAGAGGACTCAACATATCCTCTATCCTAGGAGGCCCCGCTGAACTCTGTTCCTCCCTAGAAGGGTTATCTGGGGCATGCTACACCCCGTCTCCTCACTACCTTCCTCGTCAGACTGGGAAGGACTATCGCTCTGAGCCTGAGATTGCTCAACTCTGGCTTCAGCTCTCATCTATGGATGAGGCACCTCTAGGTCAGGCTTGGTATCGTATATCTCCACTGACCCACTCAGCTGGGGCTACTCGTCACTCGAATGATCATCATTTGTAGATCACCAATGAGCTCTCTCCTAAAGGAATCAATCTTCGAGCAATTTCCTTTTGGGGCCATAGCATCCATAAAATAAACATAAATGAACTAACATTAGCCCCAACAATTAAGAAACAAAAAGCAAAAATTTCTTTGAATCAGTCGCAGAAGGGCTCTACGAGAGGCCCTTTATGAGTTGAAGTGAGCTCTACGAGTCATAAAGTGCTCTTGTAGATCTATGCTTCAGAACAACAATGTTCACTGAAGATATTTATGAGACCTAGGTACGACTCGTAAAGTGTTTCATGAGTCATAAACTTGGGTTGTATACAATTCCAGAGAGTTATTGAAGAACAGGAAAGTATCTACAAGACCTATCTATGAGTCGTAAAGTGATCGACGATTCATAAAAAGTCTTATCCAATGAATACCTAGATTATCAAGTGTCTGGAATTTCACAGGAGGGGCAATTATGACTCGTGAAAAAGAAATTTCATGTATCTGACCTATCTAAGTTCATCACACGGACCCCAAGAACATATTCAATCCTAAATTCTACCAGCGTCGAAGCAAACAAATGTACACTTACAAGTTTAGCATAAAACAACCAAAACCCTATGATAATTTCACAAAGATTCACCCCATAAAGAAAAGACCAAGCATGGAATAACTTAAGTTTCTGACAATTCCTATATGATTCACATCAAGTCATACTCCTATGTCATCAAACACCATTTCACAATCACAAACTATTCAATATCAGTCATTCAAACATGATAGATGATCCCATAGCCATACAATTAACAATCTCAAGGCTATAACACCTAATTCAGGACTTAATCACTCAATGTAATAGAGGGCTACTATAATTTCACATTCACCAAGAATTTTCATGCATAGACATTAAACCCATCATTATCATCCACTCAATCAAGTACTAACAAGACAAATCAATGATTAAAATTAAATCAAGAACTTACCACAATTGAGAATTAGCTTGAAGAGCACAAAGAGAGAAGATGATTGAATATGAAACCCTAGGTGTCGAAAAACTTGCCGGAAAATAAGGTTCGATCGCTGGAAATTGGTCAGCAAAAGGGAGGGTAAAGGGAAAATTTTTGGTAATTATCAGTAAAGTAGGGTAAAAATAGGGTCAAAATATTTTGACCCCCTTTTATAGCTTTACCGAGTCATAGTTAAAATTACTGTGCTTTGGCCAATGAAACCCCGACAATGAGTCATAGATGTGTCTATGACTCATAAGTCCTGGTCTGCTAGACCTCTCAACACTTAGAAAATTTCAAAATCATACCTGACTTCCACGAACCCCATTCACGACTCGTAGTTTGATCTACGAGTCATAAAGTTGGCTCGTAGGTTGAGTGCACACTGTTCATGCTCACTGAAAATCTCAACGAGATGGGATTATGAGTCATAATGTGCAATACAACTCATTAGCCCAGTCGTAGAAACTATAACTGATGCATTTCTTAGCAAAATCTGCTACCTTAGTCTTTTATCTACATACTATTCATAAAATTCACTTGCACCCTATATACAACAAACCCAATGTTAAAAATATCAATCAAAACATAGTCAAACAACTATCTAAGAATCAAAAAATTGAAAATAAACTCAAAACTAAGCTAAAATGTCAAAAATTCTTCGGTTGCCTCCCAAGTAGCACCTAATTTATTATCGCGGCATAACTTAGACAAATTGGCTACTAGACTTCACCAATTTCCCAAACTTTACTTTTCAACTCATCCAGATGCTTCATAGACTGATAGATATCGGAGACTCCTTCTTTATCCTTCACCCTAAATCTGAGTTGACCGGAGTCCATATCCACTAGAGCTCATCCCATGGTAAGAAATCATCACCCAAATATAATAGGACTTCAAAATCAACTTCACAATCAAGAATCACAAAATGTGCGGGGATATGAAATTGTTCACCTTTAACAACACATCATAGAGTATCTCCACCCATTTCTTGACTGTTTTATCCACCATAAAAAACCGCATTTTTATTGGAGTAGGGGTAACCAAGCTTCTTAAAAATTGCAAGTGGCATCAAATTGATACTAGCACCCAAATTAAGAAGTGCTCTTCCGAACTCCACATCTCGTATAGTGTAAGGTATAGTGAAAGCACCTAGGGGTCTTCACGCTTTTGAGCCAATGACTTAGTAGTGATAGCACTACAATGTTGAAGCTCTTTAGAAAGCTCTTGACTCACAGTCCGCTTCTTAGTAACCAAGTCTTTCATATACTTTGCATAACCTGGCATTTTCTGCAAAGCTTCAATCAGAGGGATGTTGATCGATAGTTGTTTAAGAATAGAGAGAAAATGTTTGAACTTACCTTCCTCCTCCCTCTTTTTGAGTTTGTAAGGGAGAGGAGGAGGAGGCCTTGGGATGGGCTTATACTTCTGTGGCTCTTTAGCTACCTTAGTCACCCCATCTTTGATCCTATTATCTCCTTCAATCACATCTTTACCTGCAATTATCTCCTCATAGACATCTTCTACCTCAACCGACATAGGAGGATCAATGGTACTATTGCCACCTCCAGTAGTAACCGCCATATATTGCCCTATTTTCTTTAGATTTTGAATTGTGTTGCAAGGCAATGTACCTTTTTGACGCTGAGTTAATCGAGTTGACACTAGAAAAATTGTTGCTCAAGTTGTTTAATAGCCATAGAATGAGACTCTATCTTTTGATTAATTCCTGAAATATCAGATTTCATGCCCCTTAGAATTTCATCTTGTGTCTTGGCCTTCTTCAACCAATGATCAAACATCTCCTTAATTCTAGAATTGCTTGTACCTGTGTCTCAATTATGTGGTGGCATATATGGACTATTTTTGAAACTATCTCTTTTGCCCCAATCTACTTCAGGACCCCTATTCCACTTATAATAACCACCTTGTTTGTCTCTATAAGCTCTATCTCTACCATATTTTCGACCTTGGTTTCCTTGACCTTGGCGCTAATAGTCATTATTGGACCCTTGGGCATTGGTCTGGAAACCCCCTATCTGATCACTCACAAAGCGAGAATCCTCCTCAAAATAAGACTCCTCATACATGGGTGCATGTGGAAGTTGATGAACTACCACATTTACTCTTTCCTGATTCTACTTGATCACCGCATCCATGCATGTGCGAAGTTGAGAAAGTTGTTACATAATCTCCTCATTGATCTTAGCTTTCTCTGAACCAACAATAACAGCACATGAACTCCTTATAAAAGATCTATCTCATTGTCCCCATACACAATTCCTCTTGACCACTTGTTCCATACGTTTGGCAATACTTACAAATGGTTGATCTAAAAATATGCCCCCCATAATGGTGTCGGCATAGGCTTGACTATTCTCATCAAGGTCATGGTAGAAAATCTTTACCAATACATCATCAACTATCTTGTGGTCAGAGACGTTCCTCAAACACTTAGTAACCTGGTCCCACATAGTCCTAGTTGAATCACTAGGAAGTTTCTCAAAATTATTGATCTAATCCTTTAACTTGAGCTTCGTCGACATAGGAAAGTACCTCTCCAAAAAGACCTTTTGCAAATCAAACCAACTAGTGATTGAACTCTGTGGGATCTCAGATAGCCATAACGAAGCATTTCCTATAAGAGATAATGGGAAAACATGAAGTCCCAGAGCATCTATAGATAGATTTTGTGTCCCTAGCACACTCTTACAAAAAAATGCCATATTGTGCAAGTGACTATATGGATCCTCTGATGGTAGGCCTATAAATAATCCACGATGTTGTAGCATTTGAAGTAAGCCACTAGAAACAGTAAACTTAGTGTCAATCGATAGTGGTGGCAACATAATAGCCCCGATCACATCCATAGCTATAGGTTCAACCTATATTAATTCCACCAGTAAGCATGTCATTGAAATCCCTAGGCTGTGGAATATTCTCCAAAGGAGGTGGGTTGTCGTTACGATCATCATCATTAACATTCTGATTCAAGGTTGCATTACCAGTGATGTTAGCATTTTCTTGGGCCATTCTTCTTGTAATTCTTTGGATCTCTAGATCAACTCATTAAACCTGCACTCGATATTAAATAACAAGGGCATATATATATAGAAAGAGGTATATAAGCAAAGAAGAGTGATATTTCAATATGTCATGAAATCCATGATGCATGCAATGCCATAATACTTCAACATAGAGGGGATGAGACCTCAACCAACATATAAGATCAACCAGGTTATTACTTGGAATTTTGATGTATTCCCTATGCCAAATAAGAGGTAATCTACTTGCAAAGGTAGACCATACTTCACCTTACGAGCCTCTCATTTCGAAGAACTAACCTTCCTTAAGGGCACCCCCATCTCGGATAAGATTTTCATTCATCATATCAAAGTTGTAACTGCATCTTACGGGACTCCCATTTCGGTAAAGGTTGACATAAACAAGTACCTATGGTGGCACATAGTAATGGGACATGGGTACTAGACAATTAGAGATAGCCCCCTCCCCCCCCAAAAGTCCACTCGGTGCTACGTCATCATCCCACAAAAATACATATGCGTATACATACTTTCGAAAGAGACACACGTCATTTCAATGCACACTTGGGTTTAAAAGTCAAACATTCTTCACAGTCATACATACTTGGGAAAAAGAGCCAAATCATATTTCAAGTCAAACCTTCATTGATAGGAATAGCTCATTCAAAAATATCAAAGTGGTGTAAACACCCAGAGTTACTCAAAGACACTTATGTGATCACAATCTTGTCATAATCATATTCTTCATCAAAATCATATTCATAAACATAATTAGGCTTAACACACTTCATATTCTTTATAAAACCAATACTCATGTATGCAAATACCATGAATGATGAGAGAATAGCATGGAAATAGAGATTCATACTAAAATCAATAATATAACACAAAATCCAAGTAAATCCATGAGTAAATTCACATTTAAATGACAATTTAGATTACCCATGTTTCAATCAACTTTTAAAGGGGAGATTCATATTTAAATCTTCATAACATCAATGCAATTCTTCACATTAAAACATATATCACTTTGAAAACAACAATTAAACATATCATGTATCTCAATTGAATCAAATAAACAATGATTTAAAAGACTCATATTCAAAGTAAGGTTAATTTCATAAATCAAGGAGTAAAAAGAGTTTGGAGTCTTCACTGTTGAATGGGACCATGAATTAATTACACATACCTTAGCTAATAAGAAGAATCAAGAAGAAATAGATTGAAGAAGATGACTCTTCCTTAAACTCCAAGCTAATCTCGGATGACTCACTTGAGAGGAGTCTTTACAGACTTTGACTATTCTAAGTGTATGAATTTAATTTGAATGAGAATAGAAGAGTATACGTCTTTTGAAAGGTTTAGGATAGGTTAGAAAGTCATAAACGACCCTTAGGAATAGCTAATATTACAAGAAAGCCATTAATGAAACAAGTTCTAAAATGTTGCCAGGGGTCCCGTAATGAGGGCATAGGTGTCACAGGGATCGTATGGCTGTCTATGTGACCTTACTTAGAAAAATTCTTCATTGACTAAGTTCTGAGATAGTCATTCCATACTTAGAAAATTTTCAGGCCAACACCCTTACGGGCTATCACACGACCTGTGTGGTGTCACACAACCCGTGTAAGGGTTCGTGTGTGAAGTGCCTTAGCCAAAATATGGCTTTCAAGCACAAGGTTCCTCCCACGAGCCACCATATGGCTAGTGTAGTGTCATCGAGTTATATGGTGCTCAGTAAAAGGTGCCTTAGTCTTGAACTCTAGCATGAGCCCAAACACTCTACACACAAAGCCAAGGGCCACCTCGAGGCTCCTCCACATGGCCAGTGAGGAGTCACATGACCCATGGAGGTGCTATTATAGTTTCACTTTGGTCAAAAACTTTTTGGACCAAAATTTCCATGCACTACTAAGGTCTTACAAAGTCTGAGTTCTTACAAAGATTTATCAGACGACCTATAGATTAACTTATGAGTCATATGTCCCGTCGCAGGTTGAGAATCAAAGAAAAAGTTTCTGAGGGTCCAAAATGTCATCACACGAACCCCTAACCCATGGCTCGTAGAATGGACCACCGCCGTAAATGGGATCTCGTGGTCATGTTAGGAAGACTTTTAAGAAGGGGAAAATTTGACCTTTCCTATTATTTAATGACTATACTATGTCATTTTGACCCTCAAGAGACCCTTTATTAGCCCTTACAACCCTAAGCTATCTCATTCCTCCTCACTCAAAACACTCTAAGTGCCAAACCCCTTGCAAGAATACTCCCAAGTCCTCCAAGACTTCCTGAAGAAGAAAGCAAGATAGGGTTTCAGATTTCCTCAACTACAAATTTGATTTTCCTCCACTAAATTACTAAGGTATGTGGGTTTTGATTATGGAGACCTTTCCTCCTTAAGCTCAACCATTCCTCTTCTCCTTTAGGCCTTCTCAAGTTATGGTAATACATGATGATTTTATGAACTCTTTTACATGAAGATAATATGAAGTATTTTATGATGTTTTATGCTTATACAATATTATGAAGTTAAATAACATGTGAAATTGATGATTTATGTGAGGGCTTGATGATGCCCTAACCAAGTCTTTACTACATTTTGGTGGGTTCTTTGAATAGTGAATTAGTAATTCTATTTTGAACTCTCATGGCATTTACTCATGATTTGCATAATTTTAAGTTATATATATGTACTCACCATAGTTTTGAAATAAGATCTATACCAATATTCTATGATGTTGAGGGCCTTACAGCAAGATATGTGAATTATGAATGATATAAATTGAAGGGCTATTATGCATCTTATGAAAAATGAAAGTATTGTGAAAGTTATGAAAGTTGTGAAGCCCTATTTTTGATATATGAAGCTTTGATTTTGATGAGCTACTCCATGAAAATATTATGATATTGTGATGCTTTGTATATTATGGCTATAAGTATGAATTGAATATTCCTTAGGATTCTGACCTAGCACAGAGAGGACCTTGGTAGATAACCATTGTCCCTTAACTATGTTTCCACCATAGGCCTATGAATTAGCTAATGGATCCATATAGCTATAATTACATAATTGGATTAAAAGGTGGAGTTCATATACAACATATGTTAATAGAATACTAAAAAGGGTGGTGTTCCCGTAAGGTTGTTAAAGTAAGATTAATCGAAAAGGAGGAGTTCTCCTAAGGTATTTATGGAGTATTTATCTTAAATGGGGAGGTTCCCATATGGTAAGTGCTTGGTTTATCTTGGCAAAGTATACTACTCCTTGTCTAGTGTAGAGTGAATATTGGGATTCCAAATAGTAGCTCGCTTGGTCTTATATGTCAGTTATGTCCCTTCCCATATATGTACGATATGTTATGTGACATGATGACTCCTTATGTATTCTTTGATTATGGTATTTAGCATACATAGCATATTGAGCTTTTATCCGATGATTTATGATTATGTATTGTTTAATAATGGCTTATTTCTTTGTTGCATTGCACCCGCATACTTAGTACATTCCAAGTACTAACACATACTTTTTCCTTACATGATCTAACCATGTAAGAACCGGAGCTCCTTTTCATTCACCTCTTCCGCGTGCTAAGTGGTTCAAGTAAAGATTTGCTATTGGTGAGTCCTCCACGGCCGAGGATAATATCCATTTAATTTCATGTATTACCTAAAACCTATCTATTTTTTGGATACTGTTATTTTAGGGTGAGCCCAGGAGATGTCTTGGACCCTGTTCAATTCATCACTAGAGGTGTTTGTGGATATTGTTATGTTATGTACGTATGAGCTTGACTCTTTTTGCTTATGTAAATACAAAAGAACTTTCCCTTAGTCGCATGCTCCATTCTATGTGTTGTTGTTGTTGAAGAGGTGATGAAAGTCCTAAGTCACTATTGCCCCTATAGCATGAGTCATACTTACCTGCCCCTTAGACTTTATTTGCTATGTGATTCATATTAATCCTCTTCCCTATAACATCCTCATAGCATGAGTCCTAAGTCCCAGTTCCCGTAGAATTTATTTGCTATGTGTTTACTACTTATTTATGTTTCTGCAACCAAGGATGTGTCATGCATGCTTAAGAAGGGGCTTATTTAAGGTCCCTTTAGGTTCTCTATTCGTCGTGTCACATCTAGGACCTAGTATCATGAACCGCCACATATTCTTGCACAAAGGAAAAGAATCTAGAGCCTTCGGGTGGTTTATAGAAGACTCTAGATCCATGTAGATTATTCTTCTAGTCATTGGTATTCTCTAGATGTGTGTAGAGTTGTGTAGAGAATTCTAGAGAAGGGACTAAAGTGGAACTATAGAAGAACTTGTAATGTAAATATTATTTGCATTTTGACCCCAAGTAGGAACTAAAAATAGAGGGGGTCATTCCACTTGCCATACCATCAAGAAAATTGTAAGCATTCTTCCAAAGCAATACAAGCCTTCTTTCCAAAAGCTCTCTTAGTCTTTTTATCTAGTATTTCCTTAGCGATCAAGAGGTAAAGGCTTACTTGTATTTGCAAGATCATGAAAGATTTGTGCAAATTGATAAGTGTCGCACGAAAGCCTTAGCAAAAGTTCTAAGTCCATGACAAAGTGGTATCAGAATAGGTCTTACTAAGTGAATCATGGCAAGCGGAGGAGACTTTGACGCTATTAACACTGCCAATGTCAAGACGGATGTTGGCAAGAAGTCACGAAAGTGGGAAGAAGAACCTCTAAGAAGGATGAGTTGCTGATCGAACCAACACCAAGCAATGTCATTACCACCCATTCACTCTCAGCCACAGAAGTGAGTGATGATGAGCATGGCGAGGAGCATGCAAACATCATACCTAGAATAGAGTGGATCACAAGAGTGGATATTGCCCGTCAAGCAGTGGAATTCCTTGGGAAGCACTTGAACGAGTTCGACAGCAGGTTCAAGATCCTAGAGGAGTTCACCCTTGAAAAAATGATAGCATCCACGAAGATTTAGACAGGCATAGGGCGGCTGAGGTCGAGGCAAAAGAAGCATTCACTTCCTTAAAGTGTTGGGTCACTTCCTTGGAAGACAGATTCATGAACATGTTGGAAGCCATGAGTGCTAGAGTGAAGGAACTCAAGGAAGTCATTGAGGAGGGTGGATATTATACAACAGCCATTGAAAAGGAGTCCAGGATCAAGGCTCCCAAGCCACCTGTCTTTGAAGGAATCTGAGATACGCAGGAGTTGGAAAAGTTCCTGTGGCGCTTAGAGAATTATTTCAAGTGCAGCAAAGTGAGGAGCGACGAAATGGAGATTAACACGGTCGTACTATACATGATAGAGATGGCTATGTTATGGTGAAAGCATAAGGATGATGAAATAGGGAAGGGGATGTGCATGATAGGCACGTGGGAACAATTCAAGACTAAGTTCAAGAAGGCCTTCTTCCCGAACAACGTTGTTTATGAGGCTAAGCGTAAGTTCGGGGAACTGAAGAAGACCGATAGCATACAGGCATACATAATGGAGTTTACCACCCTCACACTTCAGATTCCCAACCTCACGGAGGAGGATATGATGTGACAAGGATAGAGCTGGAACAGAGACAAATATCCACCATAGATGAAGCCATCACTTAAGCCAAGGCCCTACCTGAGTTTAAGCATGACAAAGGCAAGGCTAAATAGTTAAATGGCATCCATGTCAAAGGTGGGGAAGACCGTGCAAGGGCAAAGAGCAACACCCACCCAGGGCTAGGATCGGGATGACAGCAGGAAGTCTGGATGTCAAGGATATGCTAAGAAGAAGGAGCAATCGTCCAAAGGAACCAACTTTTATATTTGCAAAGGCCCACACGATTGCACTAGGTGTCCATAGATGAAAAAACTTGGAGCCATCCTACGAGAGCATAAAGAGAAGGAGTCACGAGACTAAGGGTAGAGCTCAGGCACCACGCAGGTGGACATGATCGGGTTATGTGCTGCCACTAATAAGCAAGCTGGGAAGCAAGAGGCTCACCTAACATAATATGTGGACATGACCCTAAACGGCAAACAAGTGCATGCCATAGTTGACACGACACTGGAGGCCAACATTATGACCAAGACAGCGGCAGCAAGGTTGGGGTTGAGCAATAGTCCAAGCAACACACGTTTCAAGACAACTAATGCCCCCATCGACTCCTGTATGTGGAGTAGCGCACTAAGTGGATGTCACCCCTGCAAAATGGCAAGGTAAGTCTAACTTTGTCGTTGACCCCTTAGACATTTTTGATATCATACTTGGGTAGGAAATCTTTTGATAGTGCCACACCATGATCAACCCCTACCTCCAACGCATGCTTATAATGGAGAGAGAAGAGTCTTGCAGCCCCTAATTGAGATACCAAAGTCAGAAGGTGTTTCCCATCTATCACCTATGCAGATTTTGAAAGGCCTGGAGAGGAGAAGCCAACATATCTAGCCATTATCATGAGTTCAAGTGAAGAATATGGTGCTAAGTAAACCTTGCCACTTTCCATCGAAGAAGTGCTGGAAGAAAACAAAGATGTGATGCCAGACTAGCTGCCGAAACATTTGCCTCCAAGGCGAGAGGTAAGGAAGCATGGCATCACTAGAATTAAAGGAGCTAAGGAAGCAACTGAAGGAGCTCCTCGAAGCTGGCCATATCTGTCCATCCAAGGCATCATATGGCATGTCAGTACTATTCCATAAAAAGAACAATAGATCATTGCGCATTTGCATAGACTATCGAGCATGGAACAAGGTGACCGTGAAGAACAAGTATCCTATCCCGCTCATCATAGAATTGTTTGACAAGCTTGGACAAGCCAAATACTTCACCAAGATGGATCTCAAAAAGGGCTATTACCAGGTCTAAATAGCAGAAGGGGACGACCCGAAGACAACCTGTGTTACAAGATATAGATCCTATGAATGGTTGGTGATGCCCTTCGTCTTAATCAACACTCCCGCTACCTTCTGCACACTAATGAACAAGATTTTTTTCATCCTTACTTGGATGACTTTGTAGTGGTATAGCTGGATGACATAGTCATCTATAGCAACACCTTGTAGGAACACGTGTTGCATCTGAAGAAAGTTGTAACACCCCACATCTTACAACACTAGTTCTATGCAAATGAAACATGATATGGCTTTTCAAATTAGCGCCAATTCTTAAAAGTTCTTGAATCTCGAATTAGAGGGCCATATGTATGTCTAACGCTGAAGAGGGTCGAGTGCAAGTAAGTTTTAAGTCAAATGGAGGAGATCACGACTTTAAATGAAGTGAGGGAAATGAGAGGCTTGTAGGACTTAGTAAGCTAGCAGGTGAGTCACCTACTTACTTAGCTTAAATTTGCTAGCTAAATAGAGATGAGGCCCGATGTCGAATTTGCCCAATTTCGATTATGAATAAATTCCATGTTAAGAGTGCAACTTTATCCCATGTTTTACCATCATAAATGGACAATACTTACAGCCCAAGATGAATAATAAAAGGTCCCAAGTATATCACAATACACTTAACTAATTGGGCCCAAAACTAAGTAAGGAGAAAAGGGAAAAATAGGCAGCCAAGGCCCAACCAATTTGAACCCAATAAGGCCCAAGTGAAAGGGGTAGAAGCTGCATCACCAACTTAGTAAAGTAAGGCTAGAAATTCCTTAGTAGGCTGGCTAAAGTACCCCTTTAAAAAGGGTTTAAAAAAGCTCCCATAAGCCATTCTAACTTGAACAAAAAAAAAAATCAGATTGTCTTCCAAGTTTTCTCTCAACTCTTTCTTGACTTTACAAGCAGCCACAAAAGACTTTTAGGGTTCTTGGAGAATCCCTACACCTTGAAGGTAAAGGTAGATGTTTATAGTTGTGTGCTTAGTAAGGTTTCTTCATGAAAAACAAGAGACTATGTTGGTTAGGTATATGCTGAAAATTTTGGATAGCATGTGTTCCAAGATTGTTATACATTTTTTTCTTGTTTATTTGGAAGATTTTCTCTTTTTGGTTGGATTGATTATGAAAGGAGGCTACTGTTCCTAATGAGAATTGGTTCTTTAATGATGTATAAAGGCTGTTGCACCACTTTTACAGTCCACAAAAGTGAGTTCTTATAAGATATCGCAATTTTGTTCTTAGTACAAACTTGTGGGCTGATGGATGGAAGGATATTACCTCACGTCCTTCATGACTGCTTTGGTACTGTAATAAAAATGTTTTAAGGTTGTTTTATATAGATGTGTTGAGAACAGTTTGGGTAAAGTTGAAACAGGTTTGGGATTGTCAACGTCAAAATGTAGCGAAGGGGTGTAACGTTATGCCGCCTATTTGTACGTTTCGTAGAATTGTTGTGTGTTGTACTTTGTGGGCTGTTGTAAGAC
>JAABOM020044161.1:0-16259 GCA_011800125.2 Solanum clarkiae | reverse complement strand
GACTCAACCTCATCCCTTTCTCAAAGTATGGTGGGCAAGAATGAATGAGTGCGACAAAAGAGAGGTTCAAAAGCACATAGGCTATCTCCCCTCTCTAGTAAAAATGGAGGCTTGGCCGAATTTAATTGGTGCAATAATTAAGTTTTGGGATAGCGATTGTATGGTATTCCGTTTTGGAGATGTTGAATTAATTCCTACTCTAGAAGAAGTGTTGGCGAGTTACAAAAGTGTAGGCATGTGCAACAAGAGAAAGTCTAAGCCAGATGACGACATTCTAATTCCCAAAGCGTGGGGTCCAAAGGAGATTAAGGAAGCACTCTTGTAAGTTGATATCGAGTGGACAAGTTAGCTCAAAGGACCGAATATCCCACTTCGAAAGTTGTACTACTGATTTGGACGCGCTAATGGCTACAAAAAGTTTAAAGGGGAATTTACTTCCAAACAGACTTGGGAAGAGAAACGGCCTTTTGTTTTCACGGTATGCTTGTTGTGGACCATGGTTTTTCCCCAAAATTTGGGGCACACCATTCATCCAAGCATGATAATGGTTACTCATTCCATCTTCAATGGGGTTAAATATGGAACGTCGACCAAGTATTACACCTTAGCACCTATGATCCTCGCTGATATTTACAGGGCTTTGGATAAATGTCAAAATGGGAGTCAATTCTTTCGAGGTTGCAACCTGATACTTCAGTGGTGGATGATGAGGCACTTACTAAAAGCCCACAACCCCATCGAACCGGATCCAAAATATCGAAATGATCAATTCGCTTCTCACAGTTGGTGGTTACACCTCAATCACTTCAAAGAAGGGAATGGACAACAATTCTGGATGCCAATATTGAGTGGATTGTGAAAAGAAGATGTATAGTGGTCCATTGATGATGTTGTTATGAGTGACACCATAATTCGGAGTAAGGAACTTCCTTTCTTGGTATTTGCCAGACTTTGGGGCACCCGACCATATGCTCCCGGTCGAGTTCTCAGGCAGGTAGGTTGTAAGCAAGTCATTCCTCAGACAGGGGATATGAAGAAATTCGCGACAGACCACAAATACAGTCAGGTATCCTTCTCTAAAATGATGATTCGAGAATGGAAAACTCAAGTGTGGCGGGAGATAAGGTTCCTAACAGGTTTAATGCCGAGTGTAGTGGTACGTATAAGGAGTGGTTGAAGAAGAATCTTTCTGGAACAATCAAGCCTGGCCCGAATGTACCCTGTTATATCAAGGATGTTGAAGCCGAAAGTCAAGTCATACTTTGACGACTCCAAGAGAAGTATCAGAAAAATCATTTGGCCCATCGGCGTCGACACTTGGAGGACGCTAAAGTTATAGAGCAACTTAGGCAGGATCTTAGTAGAGCGATGCATAATTGGGCTAGATGATTGCATGGAGCAACAAATTCAGACTATGGGGAAGCCAGTCACGAAGAGGGAGCTCAGTTGGCAAGGGACTATTTGTGGGAAGACAGATACTTCATGTGGCAGAAGGTTGAGATAGCCAAAAAGGCATGGGTCAGCGAGAGGGCCAAAACAGTCTAAAGTTTTTTGTTGTCCCCTGTGTGGGATTACTTTTATTTCTATACTTTCTTTTTTTAAAGTTTGCGGATGTATCTTTATGTTTTGTAAGCATTTATGATGTACTTTTTCAATATATCTCATAAGCATTTTGTTTTGCAAAAGGAAGTACATTGAGGATAGTGAATTGCCTTTAAACTAATACACATCATTCAATACGATATGCCTACCCTTGACATAAAAGGGTCACCTGTATTTAGGATACGCAATAACTGTTTCTATGTTATTTGTTATGACTGTTGTATGATTATGTTGCTTTATTTGGGTAAAATGCTAGCCCACTCCTTTTCGGAATTTTTCTAGAGCCACCTAGGCATAAATCCCAGTCACTATCAAATATGCGACCAAATGATTCCTCGAGTCCCAAGTTTCTCAACAAAGTTTGAATCCCTTAACTCACTTTTAAACTTTCATTCTTCTATCTTAGGAAAGTTGGATTTGCAATTAGAATGGAGAAAAGCCAAAATGCTAAGGATGCTGAAGGCATATTGACAAGGATGCTAGGCACGATCACCCAAGAGGTCTTAGAAGATGGAGTAGTGAATCTGGCTACCAAAATGATGCTTGCTAAAATAGCTAATGCCGATGAAGAAATGGGAAATGCCGAGGATAAAAGGCCAAGCCTGAGTAAGGCAAGTCAAATACTCGAAGAATATTCATTTACTCTGGAGGGATATCTTGGGAACATAATAGCTCGAAACACGGAAGTGTAGGCGGAGCTTGAGGCCACCCTGGAGGAGATAGCCAGGCTGAAGCAAAAGAATCCTCATTGTGGCCTCCCAGGATCAAGAAAAGAGGCCAAGGAAGTTGAGGTTGACATCCCTCCAAAAGAGTGATTCAAATCAAGCATGAAGAAGGAAATAAGCAAATCAGCAGAAGAAGTCTCGGTAGAGACATTTTATGTTTCTTAGCAATCTTTCTATTCTGTATTTTTATTTCTCGTGTAATAAAGTCTATTGGAATCAAGCTATCCCTTATATTCTCAAACTACATAGGGCCTGATTTCTCATTTTGTGAGATATGTGGGCAGCCTTTTAGGCCCGGACCCTATCTTTCCAAAAGCTTATTTTCCCCTGTCTATGTTATCAACAATACAAAAAGACCTGACTTGGTTCAGATCAATCTTTCTGATCTGCTATTTCTAAAATCATATGGGCAAAGTCCTGCCTATTTACCATATCTCGCGTATCCATGGGCTAGTTTATTCTCGAATAAAGCAACAATTGAGTGTTTGTTGATATATGTGTGTTATCTTACATTACCTACTAATCTGAAGAAACTAACATGCTTGCTTTTGAGTAATTTTTTCTTACAGGTAATTTAGAATTGATTTGTGTTAATAAATCTGGCCTATCATCCTTATTTCTCTAGATCTAAAGCCCATAAAGATCCCTCCCCTGACCAAAACCAGTAGAACACAAAAATGACAGACAACAATGATGATGCAAGCCTGACCAAGATCACTGTGACAGATCCCATTATCGCACAACGGAACAAATTGATTGCACAGCTGATGCAACAGATTGTTGAAATAAAAAGTGGAAATGAAGAAGACTCAAGAGTTAGCAAATTTGGCCATCACTGCTAATCTTCCCGTTCCAGATGACGGAAGGCCTCCATTTCATTTTCCTACTCCTAATCTATCTCATCAACCTATCCCTATCTCAACAAATCCACCAATTATCCTCGTTCAAGCTTATCCTTTCGTCGACTTAACTACCCCCGATGCAGGACCTTCCAATCTTTTTCCCCAAGCGCCACCTCCTCTCCAAAACCCAAATATTGCCCAAGCCTGCAGCTCCTCTCAAATTGCCCACGCTACCCACCCCCAGATAATTCCTCCTGAAAGCCAAGCTCCAGACCAATATAACCCACCTGCTACCCAAATTATGCCTCCTAAAATCCCCTTCCATATCTCAATCCTTACCAACCGACAAATTCCTCACGCCACTTACTCCGATATTGACCATTATAAGGAGAATGGGAAGGAATGGAAGGCCAAGTTGGATATAAGGGAAGAAATTGCAAAAGCTATGAAGCAATTTCGCTATGCACCTGATATTGTGGGGCTAGATTATGAGGATTTATGCATTCACCCGGATCTGAACCTTCCAGAAGGGTTCAAAATACCAAATTTCGACACTTTTGATAGAAGTGGAAATCCTCTGGCCCATTTGAGAGCATATTGTGATTAGCTAGTAGGTGTCGAGAAAAATGAAGGGTTGCTAATGCGGCTTTTCAGCTGAAGTCTAAGAGCGGAGGCCCTAAAATGGTTTACCTCCCAGGAAACAAACCAATGGGCTAGTTAGAGTGCTATGGCCAAAGTTTTTGTTGAAATTTTTGCTTATAATGTTGAAATCGTGCCAGAATGCTATTCATCGAAGAAGATTAGACATAAGAAAACTGAGAGTTATCAGGAATATGCCTATAGATGGAGGAAGAATACCACCAGGGTGTGTCCTCCTATGTCTGAAAAAGAGATTATCGAAGTGTTCTTGTGCTCCCAGGAGCCGGAGTTTTATGAAAGAATGATGCTGCTCGTTGGAGCAAAATTCACTGACATAGTTAAGATTGGTAAGAATATCGAAGATGGGCTCAAAACGGGCAAGATCACCCATATATCGAATTCAGTTAGAACATCCGGGATGTTGAGGAAAAAGAAAGAAGATGTGTCAGTTGTCTCCGGCGTACAAGACAAAAGGAGAATCCTTAGCAGCCACCCTAGAAAGTCCATACCCCCTCAAATCCATTTTCAACCTACCCCAAATTTGTTCCCCGTCTTTCATGCTCAACTAGGATATCACTCTTTACCCGCAAACTACCAAACCCCTCCCCCCATTATCACGCCCTACAATATCTAAACATCATTCAAAACTATCAATCTCCACTGCCAAGTTGCTCCCATATCTAACCAACTTATCAGAATCCCTCTACCAGTTACCCAATCCCAAATCCCCAAACCATACCATCAAATTACCAAACACCTCCATACCCAAAATTCCAGACCCCTACACCCCCTATCAAAACCATCCCAATTACCATCGAGTGCCTTCACCCCCACAAAATAACTATAACCCTCCTCACCCAAACACATATAAAAAAACACCTAAGGTGTTCACTCCACTCACCGAAAGTCGGACAAAGCTATTTGAAAGATTGTCAGCTGCAGGATTAATCCAGCCTACCCCTCCGAGAGCCATGGAGGCTAATTCTCATTTCTTCAGGGGTGATCAGACTTGTGCTTACCACTCTAACACTGTTGGAAATGACATTGAAGATTGCATAAATATAAACTATAAAATCCAGGACTTAATTGATCGTGACATGGTTATGTCTTCAGATTGTTGCTCCCAATATTCAACAAGAATCCTTTAGCTGATCATGGGGGAATATTACCGGTATGATTGAGAGAGAAGAAGATTTGTGTACATCTAAAAATATAGTGCCAGATGGCACTATAATTTAGAGAAAAGTGTGGCATCTCTAAGTATCACCGAGAAGCCGAAGATGGAGATTTTAATACCTTGTGAAGTGATTGCCACAACACCAAAAGAAATTCCTAACAAGAAGGTTGAGATCGAGATTATCAATATGGGAAAACCAGCTCAGGAAGCAGGTAAAAAAGCTCAAAGGCCGATAAGTGAAGCTAAGGCAGAAGAGTTTTGGAGAAGAATGCGGCCTCAGGAGTACTCCATCGTGAAACACTTGGAGAAGATACCTGCCCAGATTTCTGTATGGGCACTACTGATGAATTCATAATGTCATAGATAGGCGCTAATGAGAGCATTGGAGGACATTTATGTGCCTCTAGGAACAGATAGCGATAATCTGGCAGCCATGATAAGTCGAGTTACGCAGGGTTATCGCATCAGTTTTGACAGTGAAGAGCTACCATTCGGGGGAGCAATGCATAATAAGGCACTTCATGTTACAATCAAGTGTCGAGATATGATCCTAAATCATGTCTTGATCGACGATGGATCTGGACTGAATATTTGCCCTCTATCCACTCTTAAGTAGTTGAACTACGATGTGGGGAAAATCCAGCAAAGCCGACTTAATGTGAAAGTGTTTGGTAGTGGCTGAAGAGATACACTAAGGGCAGTGAATCTAATAATTTTTGTGGGACCCACTGAGTTCGTTGTCGAATTTCAAGTGATGGACATAGCTACCAGCTATAACATGCTGTTAGGGAAACCTTGGATCCATATGGCGGGAGCTGTGCCTTCTACCCTCCACCAAATGATGAAGTTCATTTGGGATGAACATGAAGTGGTTATTTATGGTGAGGGAAGCCATTCGAATATGTACGCGCCTATCATCGATAATGTCACTAAAGGATCGAATTTCTACATAGTTGAAATAGTGAATGCTACTGAGGATGACTGGACGTCGGGACCTCCTATGCTTGCTGTTTATAAGATGATAGACATAATGATGTTGAGGAATAGGTTTGAACCTGGTTTTGGTCTAGGAAAGCACTTGCAGGGTATTACCGAGCCTATTCTATTGCCAACAAAACAGTCAAGATTCAGCTAGGGACACACTATCTTGGGGGAAGATGAGTGGGAGATGCAGAATCAGAAGGATGATCGAGCCTTGGCTCGGATAATACCGCATCTGTATTAGTCCTTTTTAGTACGAGAATGCATAGCTAACGATGGTCTTGGGGGAGGGATCTAGGACCTGTTTGAAGAAATTGATGCAATTGATGATGATGAAACAGACCAAACATTAAGTGTTCGAGGTATAGAACAGGAGAACCAAGAGTTGGGAGAGACATCCACCTAACTATTTATCCCCTACTTGTCTTGGTAGATGAAGAATTGCTAAATTACTCACTTTTAAAATAGGTGGCAGTTCGGTGGAGTCCCGTGACCCATCTTTTACCTTGCTATTTCATTCTTGTTTAATTTTGTTTTAATTTCTCCCGTAATATCTCAAAAGACAGATTGACCCTTGGTCATGGCCAAAGTTTGCACTTTCTTTTAAATGAAAACCTCCATTTATTTCAAATCGTACTTAATATTCATTTTATTATTTCAATTACTTTTTATCTAACTATGTTTGTTTATGATTTCAATTTAAATAATTTTAAACCTGCCAATGTCATGTCATGTCAAAAGCTGAATGAACAGAATGTAACAGATGACAATGAGTTTGAGCAATATGATGAAAGAACCATAGTACCTGAATATCTTGCCCAGGAATTGAGACAATTTGAGAATCGGGATAAGCCTAATCTGGATTAGACTGAGATAGTGAATCTGGAAAATGAAGAATGTGTCAGGAAAACCAGAATTAGTGTCCATTTGAAGGATGCTCAGAAGGGAGAACTCACTAATTTGCTCAGAGAATACATGGACGTGTTTGCTTGGTCCCATGAGGATATGCCAGGTCTGAGTACTGATATTGTCTCTCACCAATTGCCAATCAACCCAGAATTCAGTCCAGTAAAACAGAAGACTCAGAAGTTCAAGCTGGATTTGAGTCTGAAAATCAAGGAAGAAGTTACCAAACAGATACAATCCAAGGTGGTAGTGGTGACGCAATACCCCACTTGGTTGGCCAATATTGTTCCAGTGCCCTATAAGGATGGAAAGATCAGGATTTGTGTTTATACAGAGATCTCAATAACCCTAGCCCCAAGGATGACTTTCCATTGCCAAACATCCACATTCTCATTAACAATTGTGCCAAACATAAGATGCAGTCGTTCGTGGATTGTTTTGTAGGATATCATCAAATTTTAATGGATGAAGAGGGTGTAGGAAAAACAGCTTTTATCACACCCTGGGGTGTATACCATTATCGGGTGATGCCATTTGGCCTCAAAAATGCTGGAGCTACTTATATAAGAGCTATGATTACTCTTTTCCATGACTTGATTCACAAAGAGATTGAGGTGTACATGGATAATGACATCATCAAATCCCGTGAGAGTTTGGATCATCTGACTCATTTGAAGAAATTCTTTTACCGCCTACGCTGATACAACTTGAAGTTGAATCCTTTCAAATGTGCTTTTGGGGTGCCCGCCGATAAGTTATTGGGATTTATAGTCAGTCGAAGAGGTATTGAGCTTGACCTTTCTAAGATCAAAGTAATTCAGGATTTGCCTCCTCCAAAGACAAAGAAAGAAATCATAAGTTTCTTGGGGAGATTAAATTATATCAGTCGGTTCATAGCCCAATCTACATTGATTTGTGAACCGATCTTCAGGATATTGAAAAAGGATGCATTGACAAACTGGAATGAAGAATGCCAGACTGCTTTCGATACTATCAAAAGCTATTTGTCTAATCCACCAGTACTGGTACCTCCACGAGAAGGAAGTCCACTATTATTGTATTTGTCCGTTTCTGATAATGCATTCGGGTGTGTGCTGGGCTAGCAGGATGAAACCGAGAAGAAGGAACGGGCGATCTACTATTTGAGTAAGAATTTCACTCCGTATGAAGCTCGATATACTTACTTGGAGAAGACTTGTTGTGCTTTGACTTGGGTTGCTCAAAAGTTGAGACACTATTTGTCTTTCTACACCACATACCTCATTTCGAAGATGAATCCATTAAGATATATCTTTCAGATAGCAATGCCGAGATGAAGACTAGCCAAATGGCAAATATTGTTGAGCGAGTTCGACATCGTGTATGTAACTCAGAAAGAAATCAAAGGACAGGCTTTAGCTGATCATCTTGCAGAAAATCCTGTTGACAATGGGTATGAACCACTCAAAACCTACTTTCCCGATGAAGAGATATCATTTGCTGGAGAAGAAATCTTTGAGGCATACCCGAGCTGGCAAATGTTCTTTGACGGAGCCGTGAATTGCCAAGGTAGTGACATTGGAGCAGTCTTAGTATCAGAATCTGGACAATATCACCTGACGGTTGCAAAACTTTGATTTCGTTGTACTAACAATACGGTTGAGTACGAAGCTTGCATTTTGGGCTCGAGGATAGCCATAGACATGAATGTCCAAGAGTTGCTGGTCATTGGAGACTCAGATTTGCTGATTTATCAGGTTCAGGGAGAATGGGCTGTGAAGAACCCGAAGATCGTACCATATGTGCACTTGGTACAGAGCTTATGTAAAAGATTTTGAAAGATTGAGTTCAAGCACAGGCCAAATATACAGAATGAGTTCGCCGATGCCCTTGCCACCATTTCCTCAATGATTCAACATCCAGACATGATGTATATTAATCCTTTAGAGATAGACTTGAGGGAGCAACCGACCCATTGTTTGCTTATTAAGACAGAACCAGAAGGAATGTCTTGGTATTTCGACATAAAGAAGTGTTTAGAGACCGGAACTTATCCTGAAAATGCTACTTCCAATCAGAAGAGAGTTGTACGTCGGAAGGCAAATAATTTCTTTCTGAATGGGGAAATCCTTTACAGGAGGACTCTAGATCTAGGTCTCCTTAGATGTGTTGACATTGCGGAAGCGATGAAGCTTGTTAAACAAGTACATGCCGGTGTTTGCGGCACTCATATGAATGGACTCACTCTAGCAAGGAAAATCCTTCGAGCCGGTTATTTTTGGATGACTATGGAACACGACTTTTGTAAGTTTATGCAAAAATGCTATCAGTGTCAGATATATGTTGATTTGATTCATGTCCCTCCTCACGAACTCAAAGCTATGAATTCTCCTTGGCTGTTTGTAGCTTGGGGCATGGATGTTTTCGGTCCGATTGAGCCAACTGCCTCTAATGGTCATAGATTTATTTTAGTTGCCATTGACTACTTTACTAAATGGGTAGAGGCAGTCTCCTACAAGTCTGTGAAAAAGAAAGTGGTAGCTGATTTTGTGCGTAACAATTTGATATGCCGATTTGGAATACCAGATTCCATCGTTATCGATAACGGGGCAAATCTCAATAGTAACTTGATGAAAGAGATATGTGAGCAATTCAAGATCACTCATCGAAATTCAACAACGTATCGTCTTTAAATGAATGGAGCCGTAGAAAAGCCACCAACAAGAATATCAAGAAGATTTTAAGGAAAATGATTGACAGACACCGAGGATGGCACAAAATGCTACCTTATGCTTTATTGGGATATCGCACGACTGTCAGAACATTCATTGGGGCAACCCTATACCGATTGGTGTATGGAACAGAAGCGGTAATACCGGATGAAGTGGAAATACCATCATTGAGAATTATCCAAGAAGCAGAGTTGAGTGATGCCAACTGGGTTCGCAATCAAATTGAACATTTGGCTTTAATCAATGAAAAGCGGATGACGACTGTTTACCATGGTCAGTTATATCAACAGAGGATGATTTGTGCCTTCAATAAAAGGGTAAGACCTCGAATGTTCAAGGTCGGACAATTAGTGCTCAAACGTATCTTTCCCAGTCAAGATGAATACAAAGGAAAGATTGCACCAAATTGGCAAGGCCCGTACATGGTTCGCAAAGTGCTGCCCGGGGGAGCGTTAATTTATCAGAGATGGATGGTCAAGAGTGGCCAAGACCAATCAATTCAGATGTTGTCAAGAGATATTACGTTTGAAGATTTAGAGTTCCCCTTTACCTTTTTCTCCTTTGTAATTATACAATTTAGTTTCTGCATTTAATTTCATTTCTCCCTATGTAATGAACTTCGTTTGACCTGAATTCTCAAAAATAAGATACATAGGCGGGCCTATGTCGGCCTCGGTCATCCCTTTATCCCCTTGATTATTCTTTTTTACTTTGGAACTACGTTTGACCTGAATTCTCAAGAATGAGACATGTAGGCGGCCTATGTTGGCCTCGGTCATTTTCTTATTCAAAATTTGTATTTTTCTCTACCTCTCGATAGGGGAACTACGTTTGGCCTGATTCCTGCCCCAATAGGATATGTAGACGTCACAACTGCTCGATCATACTCCCATAAAGGAATCTAGGATTGTATTTTTCAGAGGAACTCAAAAATTCTAAACAAAGAGGTACCTCTTCAACAAATTGAAGTTTAGAGCATGGTAAAACTTCAATTGGGACAGAATTTTTGAGAAAGATCTCAAAATTTCTCAAGGCATTTCTAATAAGCTGTCAATCCCTGATAACATCTAAACTGGGATAAAAATTTTGAGGGTACCCTCAAAATTTCGCTAAGCATCATTACAAATCTGAAAGTCATCTTAAGGATCCTCAACCTGATCGGGAATTCAAAGACAACCGTGACATATCAAGGAATCAATATCAAAAGCCGAACATGTTCATCTAAGCTTTACATAACATAACAATTGGCAGTGATCTTTTCTCAAAAACATTTTCTAAATTTGTTGTTTCTAACATGTCGAATATTTCGTCAAAACATATATTTTCTACCTTCTGTCTACCAAGAGGTAGGGGATCAAAGCAGTTCATCGAGGGACAAGACGAGGAGCAGACAATCGAAGAACCAACACAGATCAATTCACTTTGAAACTAAGGAATTTTCTGTGGATTCAGGAAAATTTTTGCATGTCTTATCCACAATATAATAGCTGGGGCATAAATAGTTCCATCTCATTCAAATCTCCAACAATTTATCACATCTCATGCATCGCGGAGAGTCGTTTTACTTTCAAATTGCCGAAAGGTTCATTTTATCATGCATCGCAGAGAAAATCATTTTACTTTCAAGTTGCTGAATGATTTATTTTATCATGCATCATGGAGAGAGTCATTTTACTTTCAAGTTGCTGAAAGATTCATTTTATCATGCATCGCGGAGAGAATCATTTTACTTTCGAGTTGCTGAAAGATTCATTTTATCATGCACCGCGGAGAGAATCATTTTACATTCAAGTTGCTGAAAGATTCATTTTATTAATATCGCGGAGAGAATCATCTTACTTTCAAGTCGGTGAAAGGTTCATTTTGTCATGCATCGCGGAGATTCGTTTTACTTTC
Organism: Solanum clarkiae; assembly: GCA_011800125.2. Taxonomy (NCBI): domain Eukaryota; kingdom Viridiplantae; phylum Streptophyta; class Magnoliopsida; order Solanales; family Solanaceae; genus Solanum; species Solanum clarkiae. The sequence goes on along the minus strand of JAABOM020044161.1, from coordinate 4,780 downwards.
AAGTTGCCGAGAGATTCATTTTATCATGCATCGCATAGAGTCATTTTACTTTTAAGTTGTTGAAAGGTTCATTTTATCATGCATCGCAGAGAGAATCATTTTACTTTTAAGTTGCTGAAAGATTCATTTTATCAAGTATCGCGGAGAGAATCATTTTTCTTTTAAGTTGCTGAAAGGTCCATTCCATCTTGCATCGCAGAGAGTTATTTCATGTTTAAGTCGAAAAGATGTTCATCTCGTCATTCATCACCGACAAGGCTATTTTATTTTTTGATTGCCAAGAGGTCCATTGCATATTCATCGCCGATAAGGCTATTTTATTTTTTAGTTGCCAGGAGGACCATTGCATATTCATCGCCGACAAGACTATATTATTTTTTTAGTTGCCGAGAGGGCCATTACATATTTATCGCCGACAAGGCTATTTTATTTTCTAGTTGCTTAGAGGGTCATTGCATATTCATCGCCGACAAGGCTATTCCATTTTCCAGTTGCCGAGAGGGCCATTGCATATTCATCGCTGATAAGGCTATTTTATTTTTTCAGTTGCCGAGAGGACCATTGCATATTAATCACCGATAAGACTATTTTATTTCCAGTTGCCGAGAGGGCCATTGCATATTCATTGTCGAGAAGACCACTTTATCTTCAAGTTATTGAGAGAGTCATATAATGATTGTTCCATATTAATTCGTTATCTATCACGCGAAAGAGAAGAATACATATTGAATATGGTAAAATGCCATCTCTAATTCAAATTATGATTTTACTAACATTTTGTTTTAGTTATATCGAGAGCATCCGAAAGGGTGAATTCTCTTAACAAACCATAGGTGTGGACATTATCAAGTAGAATGCAGCACAACGTAGAACTTTTTTTTAGCAGCGAACTAGGACATAGTCTGACGAAGGGCGTCAAACCCTTCGGACACGAGCTGGAAAGCGACTACTACCACAATCCAACCACACCCCTATCAGGAGGCATGTGGGTATTTCTGTTAGTCCGTTAGTTTTTAGTTTTGCATCCAGGTGATCTCAACTCTCACCAAAGACAAATCTTCCAATCCGAGTGACAATGTACCAAGAATTTTGGAAATTATGTCCGTGTAAGTTCTTAATTATGGGTGTGAAGCGCACCACATTTATAATTAAGAGGTTGCAAGCCTTTTTTTTCATAATTTGATTTGTTTGTCACTCCTTCTGAACTAGAGGTTATCTCAGAATAAGAGATTTCTCCTTCAACCAATAGAGTTGAACTACATGCAGCCTGATTCCTAAGTCCCAGGATATATAGGCGGGCTCAATTTTGAAAACTCGGTTATGTTCTAACATTTGCAATTAAAATCTCATTCTCAAGCATTCTAATTTCTCCATAATTCGATATTGGGATAACTTTTGAATTCTTTCAGAATCGTGCGTAAAATCAAGCATTTTGAACTACAAGTGGTCTGAGTTCTCATGCAACCTGAGATATGTAGGAAACCCAAAACCAGGGTTCGGCCATAATTTCCCAAAGTCTGCACCAAAAGTATTTGAAAGATGAAGATGTGACCGGTTAAAAATTGGTTTAGTCAAGTTTCTTTGTCTACGATCTCTTCCATTGATCATACCCAAAAAAGGGACAGTTGTTGACACCCAATTTTTACCCTCTATAATACGAATTAATTATGGAGCTTTTACTTTTGATAATTTAAAATAATTAGTTTACAAAATATGAAAAATATTTTAAAATAAACGCCTTTATTTTAAGAAGTATTATTTCGAAATTAATTTGACTATTTTAGATTGATAATATTAAAAGCTCTTAAGTTAATTTGTATTACTTTATTGTATAGTCGAATTAGCCATTTGAATTCAATTTGATTACATTTTGTAGTCAATGGAATTTAATTGGACAAGATTGCAATCACTTGGCCAAATTTTAAATTGAATCCCTTTACACTTTATACCTCTTTATCTTCAGATTTTTTTTAAAACCATCCACAACCCAATTCATATATTCGACCCAGCCCAACGTTAACCCCTGACTCGGCCCACTTTCCCTTCTTTTTTCAGCCAACTTATAATATATATATATATATATATATATATATATATAGATATATATATAGCGCATGGGGGCCACGCTCCCCCCAATTCCCTTTTCTTTTCTCCTTTCCTCTTTCTCACGCGTACATTCCCCTCTCCCCTTCATCGTTGTTCTTACTCTTTACCTCAACAACCAGGCGAAGAAACTAGCAAACCAACCCAAGGAATGCCAAATAAACCAATATTCCCCTCAACGGTTTCTTCCTCTCCTCCGTACATACGTGTCCCTTCCTTATTCCCCGTCAATCGAGTCGTACCTTATCCCTTTGGAATCAAAATGTGGTGCATATCACAACCATTGATTGAAATCGATGGCTGTGATATGGACATCATGGATGATTCCCAAAGGATGAGGTAGTCAATTTCAAATTCAAGCTCCAAAAATTGACCCCAGATTTTCCCAAAATGATCTCTGATTTTTCTTCCCGTTTTAAGCCCTAATTTGGGGACTATATATACATCCTTTTCAAGTATCATTGAGCAGCCGTCGATAACCCAAAAACCCTAGAGAATTTCAGTCAATTTTCATAGTAGTCCCATCATCTAAAAGCACACTCAACTTTTGTTCTTGGAAAATCAAGCTTTGCCAAGAGAACTTGTTCGATTTCAAGGGTTACTGAAATTGGAGGTGTTCTGTCGTGAAAATCACAGGCGTAATTCCTTTGGTAGTGGAAAGTCTTCGTCAAGTTTATCGTCACAGCTTTGCTGCTTCGATAAAGGTAATATCTCAATATCGTTGTTGGTTTCACAATTTCATATACTGTGTGTGAATGTGAATGCCAAAGCTATGGTTGCACTCATCTTATTTTAACTAAAATACTTTATTATGATGAGTCGGCACCTATTGACGTCGTTGTTATTGATTGATAAGATGGTTTTAGAGTCATAGGGTCACACTCATTATTTTGTTTGTACATTCTGTTCGACTCTTGCTGTTTCAGTTGTTTTGTTTAATTTTTGAGTTTTTTCCGGCTAGTACTGCTCTAAATGGCCCTTTTTTGCCATTCCTGTACCTCAAGGGTTAAATCTTTGACGCAAGCCTGAATTTCTGTTGAAATGTTGTCAAATTCATGAGTTCATGACGTCTTCTTTCCAGTTTTGTGCATTTCCTACACTACCAGAAGATTATATAGGTTTAGTTTAAGACATTGTATGTTGTTTCCATTGTTATTCCATCTTAAATTCCTTCTATTTATCTTGTTTATATCTCTGATTTTGTTGGGCATTATTACTCTCACTTAAGCATGTTAATGGCTTGAGTTGTGTAGGAAATCCTCTGAGTTCTTGAGTCTCTGTTTATCATAGCGAAGTGTGTAGTTTTCCGGTGTAAAACATGTTTGAAAACCACTGTTTCGAGAGTTATTTCTGGTCGGTATTACACCTAAATATGTTTTTGGATTTCAAATCTAGTTACTCCTTTGTTTAAATTTACTTTTCTTTTCTTAAGTGAAAGCGTTCAATCAGTCAAATAGTTGCCTACGTTCTACTAATTTTCCTTTTTCCACCAGCCTTTTCTTTTAATTGTTGTTAGTCCTTATTATCGTGTTGTCATTTTGTTAAGTTGTTAAAAATCAAACTAGTGTTGAAATGATTTTGCTTCTCAAATACATGCTGTAATGTTCAAATTTCAGCTGCTTCGTTCGTTTTGGTGATGGTTTTGGTTCCTAAAGATGCAGTCAGTTTTCTTTGGCGAATATAACTTACTTAGCATGTTGTAGGCTTCGGTTTGCTCCCTGTTTTTTGTCTGGTTCCTCCAAAAATTTGAGCTTTATGGTCAAGGATTGTTATACGAGTTCTCAAATGTTTGAATTTTAGGTTTACTTACACTAATACCTGTACGTTTGTTTTCTTCGCCTAGCCTTTCTTCTGGAACTTCCTATTCTGTCTAAGGTCGTCTTGTTTCTAGCTCAGTTACATGATGTTGTCGCTGTCATTTTTCTGCTAAGTATCAGTTGGTTCGAGTCCGTTTACACCCTTTCCTTCCGAAGCCTTCATTTTACCATGGATAAATTGAGAAATCAAACTTTGTTAGTCATCTGTATGTTTTTAAACAGGGAAGACATGGTTTCTTTATGATTGTTCACTCCTTTCCTCATGTATTCTATGTTGTTGGGTTGATGTCACTGCGTTAGCTCTAAGTTATAGAAGTTTATGTCCCGTTTTTCTTTAATATGTACTGAGATACTTCTATTTAAAGTCTGATTTCTTTCTAGCATTTTTAAGGGTTAAAATATGCTTAGTTGATTTTATTGGACTTGTCTTGTTGCATTTTTATTGTCTGATTCGGGGTACCCTTCTGTCAAGCTTATCAGGGGAGATATTTCTTAGTCTGAGCATGTATAGGCAAGGTTTTGATGTTCTTTAAATCCCTTTGATTCCATTATTCTGACTTGTTAAAATAATCTTTTTGTCCCTTGTTAATCTCTTAAATTTTATGTTCATGATTAAAGTTGGCATAGAGTGAGTGGTTGTCTTCTTCTTGGTTTTATGTCACGACCCAACCCAGGGGTCGTGGTTAATGCCGATTGGGCACCCAGACAAACCCAAAGTCTAATATCCAACCTTACTAGCCAAGAGACCTACAGAAATTTCAGCAGAGTTTCCTCTGTTTTACTGACTAACCACCTGCAGACAGCAACCCAACATACAATACATAACCATATATATATATATACATACATGCGGGCCGACA
>JAABOM020044140.1:0-16260 GCA_011800125.2 Solanum clarkiae | reverse complement strand
AATACTTTTTACGTAGTTTCCTAATTAAAATAATACATGCGTCAATGATAGAATAATTTTAATGATCATGTGAATGTTTTTATATGTTCTTAAAATATTTTAAATTGTCAATTATTATGATTTATAATATTTTTTATAATTTTATGTAACGTGCTTTTAAAATTATTTGAAGTTGTCAATTTCATGATTAGTAATATTTTTTACGTAGTTTTTAAATATATAAAATACTAAAAATGAGATAAATAAATTAAAACGAAAGAACCATAAAAAATTACAAATATACCTTCAAGCTGCTCAAGCAGGCATGTCAACCTGCTACGAGCTTGAGCAAGTGAAACTCCCTCTTATATATAGTAGAATACTAGTTACACAAGCCCGTGTCAGCATGGGCCAATATATGTGTTTTAATCTCGATTTATGTGATATTGATATGTATTTTTTATGTATTTTTAAAAATTTTAAGTTGTTAATTATTGCAACTTATAGTACCATTTATGTTATTTAAATAATATGTATTACTTAATTTGTTCCAATTTATGTTGCACATATATAATTTTGAGAGTCAATCAAAATTTTATATATTTTGTAAATTATTTTAAATCGTTAATTGATGTAATATATAGTATATTTTATGTACATTTTTTTAAATAATGTATGTTACTCTCTCTGTCTCAATTTATGTGACACTGATAAAATTCCAAGAAACATTTAAATTTGTTATTATCTTTAAATTTTTAAATTGATAATTATGGTGACTTATAGTACTTTTTACCTTAGTTCAAGTAATATGCATAAATTTTTTGGTTATTTATATTATATTTTTTTTAAAAGTACTTCTTTTTCACACAAATATATTTGAATGGGATGTAGTATTAAAATTAAAATTTATATATCTCATTTATTAGATCAATAATTTACAAGTTCAACTAACAACATCAAAGAAAAGACAAAGGAGGAAGTGAAGGATGAGTTTAAGCATTTTAAAAAGGCTTAAAAATTAAAGGTGATTTTATATATGAAAATGTAAAAAACAACTATAGTAAGAAATTAGAATGCCGAGGGTAAAATGTTAATTAAAAAGGAACTACATGTAGGAGCCATTTAAACATCTCAAGAAGGCACCAAAAGATGATGTTATTTACCAAAATGTATAAATCATGTTAAGTAATAAAATTAAATATTAAAGGTAAACTGTAAATTGAAGATGTAATAGTTGTCATGCCAAGCAAGCAAGTTGAAGACCTGTGCGCTTACTAAATCAGTTTGGTCATATGGCCCTAAATAGGAATAAAGTATGAAAATAAAGAAACCTAGCCAAAGGCGTAGCTTTTATATATACATGTAAAAAGAAAACCTAATCAACTCCACTTTTTCCTCAATTCCCACTTTACTAAATCTCTTTTCGTTGCTTCCTTTTGGTTATAGCCGGAACTTCAGACTTCGCTGCCTCATTCTCTGGCTCTACTTCAATCTTCCACCCCTATTTCTTCGTCTGCTCCGGCTCATATAGGAGTGTTCACTATTTAAAAGTAATCGATCTGTGACATGGTATATCTCTTATTTCTGATTATCTCTTTATAGTGGAACCTGTATCCTTGATTGTTATGTTCTTTTTTGTGTTTTGGTATGGATCTAACTCTTCTTTGTTTTTCTCCAGATGGATTTGAACTTCTTGTTTGGTTTCATGCTGACCTTGCTCTATGGTTGAAAGTTGGTGATGACACTATATTTCTTTCTTTTCGGTGAAAATTTTTATATGCTAATATAGATTAGCAAAAACTTTATTGCATCTAGAATGTTCCTCTTTTATAGAAATATCCCAATGTACATATTCTTGATGCTCCCCTCCCCATCTTGTTTATATACTTACATCTATCTCATCATGGGGCTTAATCTCTATTGTCTTAATATTGACGGATGGAATTTATGCTTTTTCAATGTTAATGATATATTTTCCTTTTGTTAGTAACTCTACAAAGCTTCTAAATTCTTGTATTTCTGTTTGATTAATAGCTAAGTTAACTAAATAATCTGTCATTTGATTACCTTCTCTGAATGTGTGCTTGATGCGACATTTGCCTTTGCATTTCTCCTTTCATCTCTTCCAACACTTACGTTATTTCCCAAGGAATTTTACAACTCTCTTTGAGCATGTTTTTTTTAGTACCCCTATTCCTTTAGCTTGTGCATGCACTAGATCCTCATTTCTATCTCTAATGTAAAAGCTATAATGTCATGACTCAAGCCTAGGCCCTAGACGTGATAAGGTGCATGGGAGCCCGAAGGGATCCCAAGTAAGTCTCTTATCATATCATTATACATCCTTGGTCACAGAAACAATAGAATATAACAAGAAGTAGTAAATCGGGATAAACGGGGCTAAGGGACAACTTCATTACATCAACATCAAGAGTCAATAGTAGTCAAAGCTCATAATATAGATTCATAACATGTCCAACAATACCTCTACTATAAGATAAGAGTGGGGACCAAGACAAAGTAACTGGGCTCACCCTCACAGTCAATACATAAGTCAAGAGAGAAAGTCTAAATACATGTTAAGAGATGATAAGTAGCGTCCCCGGAGTGGAGGACTCACCAACAAGCCTGAGTGAATTCGTACTAGCCATGTGGAGGAGGATGCTCAAGTGGTACACCGGTTCCTACATGGTGATATCATGTAGACATAGAGTATGCGTTAGTACGTTTGAATGTATTAAGTATGTAAGATACAATGCAATAAGAGATAGTTCATAATTGAAATGCATAAGCATAGGCAATGATTAGCATATGACAATATGACATGTATGAATAATGCTCGTCATAAATTATACTTTCATAGAACATAATACATGTGTAAAGAGTGAGCGTCATAGTGCAATTCAAGGCCTACCACCTCCTTGGAGAGGCACATGTGGTACAAACCCCCCAAGGGGTTGATGGGAACAAACCGCCAACATGGTTGATGGAGTAAAACCCCGCAACAACCCAACAAGGTTGATGGATACCAACCCCTAACAAGATTACCGAGCCTACCACCCGTTGAGCTAGGCGATCGAGGTACCAATCCCTCAATAGGTTACCCGGGCCTACAACCTCCCTAACTAGACTTGGTCATCCACAATACTATAGAAATAATACCATATAGATATGCACATTTCTCCCATTATCATATAGTCATTTTAGCCATGCATTCCTCTCATCCTCATACGATCATCATATTCACACAATCCTTTCATCATCATATAGTCATCATATACATACATCAATTTCATCATCATTCTATCATCATTTCATCATCATATAGTCATTCAACTCATAAGACATGCATTGACCTTCAATTCCTCAAGAAACCATAACTAGATATTTTATCAAATACTTAGAGGGTGTCTAGTGCTAGTGTAAAACCATGCAATTCAAGAGTGAAATCATGTAAGGAAATTCCATGTAAAACCTTCAATAGGTACTTGGTAACAGCTCAAGCAATATATATAAAAATCCTTCATCAAATCTTACAATAGATTTTAGATTCATAGCTCAAAACTTAGTAAAACATTCACAATTCCATAAGCCCAACATAGTGTGCAGTGATTTTCATAATAATTAGGACCCATGAGGAAATCATCTTTAGATCATGCAAATTTAAGTAAAAGGAAGCTTGGATATTGTGGGTGAAAGGAACCCATGAAAGAAACCACATACCTTAGCTTTGGAGATGAATTTGATGAAGATTGAAGATGGAGACTTAATGCTTGAGTGCAATCTTTAAGATCTGGAATGGGTTTTGATTCTCGAGTTTGGGAGTAAAATATTTAGCTAAGTGTTTGAAAGAATATTGTGAAATTTTTAGAATGATATGAGCGTGAAAATGGCTAAGTATAAGTATTTTCACGTTTGGGAACACTTAGGCCTAAGACTTAAAAGTCTTGGACCAAAGTCAAAACTGGACCAAAAATAACATAGGTGCGCACCCCTGGTGCGTCCCGCCAGGGGCGCGAAAAGCTCTCTGAAAATCGTATTTTGGAAATTCTGAATTTTGATACGATTGCTCTAAAATCGGGGATAGACCCCCTTCTCCTTAAATTTGACCTCTGAACACGAATATGAAGTTGGATTTTTGGTATCACATATGAATTTTAAGATATACAGAAATTATGATCCCGGGCACTTTCGAGGCACATTTTTAGACACTTTTGGTGTCGTTACATATAAGCACCCTTACCAGGATTACCTTACTTGCAACATCTATGTTATATTTCAGCCTCCGTTCTTCAAAAATATTTCATAGGACTATCTGATGATATATCCTACGTTTATAAGAACTTAGGAATTTCACTATTTTAGGTCATGATTTTCCGTTTACCTTCCATTCTACATCACTTAGACTTATCATCATATAAATGTTCTTCATCACATGTTTATCTTTGAGAGACTATAGAGACTATTAGGAAAATTCTTTTTTTTTTTTTTACTTCTTTTAATTCAGTTATGCGTGAATCCTTGAGTTATTGCTGAGTGTTGCATGTTGTTTTGACAGATAGTCAGGACTAGATTCTGGCAGAGAAGTGATATCCCTTGAGACTCTTTTTGAGGTCACAGTTCGAGGTAGAGGTAGGGCTAAAGTTGGAGGTCAAGATAGGGGTCAGGGTGGAAGAGCAGCATCAACCTGAGCCTTTTAGAGGGGTATCTCCCCCAAGTTCGCGCATGAAGATAGAGAGGATCAAAAAGCTTCTGAATATGTGGTTGCACAATTATTACAAGATACTTTATTAAAGCTATTATATGTACATTAGGACATCGCCCTCGGACTAGCAGTGCCATAGGCACTCTGCGAGGTTTATAGACTTGGGAAAATGGATAGGCTATTATTCAAGATCATACTATTCATTCTTAGATAGGCAAGCCACCATTAGTTCCTGCACCAATATAGATTGCTCCTAAGTCAGTACTTTCGGTCAATGATCAACAGAGTTATGAGTAGTTTCAAACGATGAAACCACCCTAGTTTTAGGATGGTAAGGTGAAGATTCTTATGAGTTCTTGACTTTATGCCACTAGATGTTGGAGCCAGTTGGCCTAGTTGATCCTTAAGATGTTATATTTGTTTCTCTTTATCTTAGAGGCACGACTAGAGAATGGTGGAGGACGTATATGAGATCTAGACTAGTTGGATCCTCTCTTATAGAGTAGGGTGTAATCTCAGAGGACTTTCAGGATCGACTCATCCCTTGGAGTATTCGAGGGAAGAGTTGGATCAGATTTGAGAGTCTGACTCAGGGTAGTATGACCATTGTTAAATATGAGGCCCAGTTTTGTCAGTTTTCTCGCTATGCTATATCTTTGATTCCTATTGAGGCGGACAGAGTTTGCTAATTTGTGAGAGGCTTAGTTTTCTCCATCAGGTCATATTTAATCAAGTCAGCTCGTGATGGAGCCTCCTACCAGGCTATTTTGAAAACCTGCAAGGAGGCGGAGTTGATGGTTTGAGAAAAGTTTGGGGGACCTCAAGAGGCCTGAGATTCTGGTCATTATTTTGACGTTTCTTCAGGATGTTGAGGTTTTAATCAGGGAGGTAGGTTATCATAGCATTGAGGTCCAATGCATGCTTCATTACCAGTTTAGAGGGTGGCTCTAGTTCATCTAGTATTCAGAGATTTATACGTTACGGTGGTTAAAACATTCCTCCTCATTCTTCACATCATCAATCCACTCTAAGGTCCTGCTACGATTGTAGAGACCTTGACCACATGATCAGACAATGTCATTTTCAAACTCATTTTGGATCGTGTTTTACCTATTCAGTGGCACCTGTTAAAGATTCAACTCCACCAGCTAGAGGTCCAGAACTACCAGTTAGGGGGCGTGATAAGCTCAGTCAAGTAGATGTGGTCGTGCTCCTGGTAGGGGTGCTAGTGATACAACACTTCAGTCAGGTGGTAGGGGCACATGTCAGTGAAGGTTAAGGTGCTCATTGTTATGCATTTTCAAGAGAGCCAAAGCAGAATCCTTAGATGCAGTTATTATAGGTATTGTTCTATTTTTCCATCGCCCTGCATCTATATATGTTGTTTGATCTTGGTTCTACTTATTAATATGTGTCTACATTCTTCTCTGTTGGATTTGATTTGTTATGTGATTATATGCTTGTACCTGTACATGTTTCTACCCCGATAGGAGAGTCTTTTATGGTGGATCGTGTGTATAAATCTTTTCTTGTGTCTTTGGTGGGTTATGATACTTAGGTGTAATGTGATTATTCTTAATATAGTAGATTTTTGTCACGACTCGGTCCCAGTCATGATAGTGCCTTCTAGATCCCACCTACAGGTAAGCCAATTGCCCAACCCCCAAGGTACTTGTCCTAGCTTTCTAGTCCATTCCACAACCAATATAACAATATACATAGCTAAAATCTACCCAGAACCTGGAAGTCAATTGTATAGAGCTACAATAGACACAAAGACATATCATGTACATATATCAATAATCATAATAATATATAGAATTAGAGTGCATGTATGAATACATAACACTACCATGCAAGGCCAATGTCTGGAGAGAAAAGATGGCCATCAACAGGAAGGAGATTGCAAAGAATCTAGAGTTGTAGGTGCTCACAAAAAGTCTCCTGAGCACTCCCATTGTTCCCCAACTCAGCTATTATGGCTCGTACCTAGACCTGCACCATGGGAAAATGCAAAAGTAGGGGTGAGTACCAGAAAAGGCACCTAGTGGGCATCATGAGTCGACTGAGTGAAATAGTAAATATATATAAAGCCCAAATATAAAGAAAATTATAGTAGTGTAGCAAAACGAACTCAAATCAAGGGATAATTATGCTTGGAAACACTCCAACCACCACTGATCCAATGAAGGAGATGAACAATGATAAATAAACCAAGCTTAGTGATGACCATGATAACCTGAACCAACACAAATGATGAACATCGATACCACTGATGAAAACTGCGCAGGCTCATACCACAATGGCCCACAATTGAGTCGTAATGTTATACGTGGGTGCAAGCCCTAACATGTATGCCTGTATGCCAACTGGGCCTCAATAAGCCCAGAAGGTACGCCCGCACACAATTCTTGTGTCGACAGAAGATCTACAAAATCCATCAGAGCCATTACAAAATCTCATAAAACCATCATAGAACCCGCTCTCTACATCAATGTCGCCCAAGCTACACCTCCTTTTTGAAGGCAATAATTGTCATTGTCAAGATATATAACCTTACTGAGGCAATAGTCTATCCCACAAGGAATAGGGTAGACTTAGAAGAATTTCAGGAAATTCAGATGCATTAACTTACTTTTCTCCCCAAAGGAGGAGGGGTTTGTAAAAACTATTGAAAGTAATCTTAATCTGAGACAAGTGTTAAATTAGTATGAAGAGTAATTAGGGTATTATGTTCCCCATGATCTCCTAACTCGGTATTACCAAATAATCAAATTCTTTTCCAGTGTGTAACATGTAGAATGGTAAGTTAAGTTTACCAAACTTTTGATCTAGGCAAGAGGTAAATTTCACTACGTAATTTGATCCATCCCCGCAGTGTGACACCTATTGTTCCAATAGAACCTCCTCTTGATCCAGTTTGGTTGATTAGATGAGAAATATCAATTGAATCCTATTAATTAATCTCTTTTCCTATTCATTATTACCTTGATCCAGTCAGTAACACTAGGTGAGTTCTAATGTTAGCCATAGTTAAAAAGCATTCAAATCGAAGAGACTTAATTAATATATGCATGCACACTTTCCAAGAATTATGAATTATCTAATTTTACCATGTTAGTTCTTCATAGTTTCGACAACCCTAGTTGTGGATTTAGCTACTCATTGTCAGTGTAGATGCAAGAATCAAGATTTTGAATAACATAATTAAGCACTTACACAATAGAATTAAGAACAATAAATCCAAGCACATCACTAAGAATCACAAGACTGAATTAAACATACAAAATAATGTTTCACAATGTTTCTCTCAAGCTCTATACTATTCTTTGATGTTGTGTACTGTTCTCTACAAAAGAATAGCCTAAAAAACCTATCTATTGTATTTAAAGTACAAAACCAAAATGAAATAGGAGAACTTGGTCGGTAGGTTCTACGGGTAGTATAAAGTTTTATGGCCCATAGTCGGGGCTTCGTGGATTCCTTCAGCAATTCTGGGATGACTTCTATGAGACCCATCTATGGGCCGTATAAAGTTCTACGACTCGTAAAGGATTTTGTCTGATGACTTCTCAGAACCTCCTCACTTTCTAATCATCAGGGTACGACACTAAGTCTATGGCTCATAGAATTTTTTACGGCTCATCTGCATATTCATAGATTCAACTTCAAGAACTCACACTTCACTGGATTTTGACACAAAACCAACTTTACGGCCCATGGAATTTTCCACGGCCCGTAAAGGGTCTTGTAAAACCTCAAATTCTATAATTTTTGCACACTTATCCCAAAAATCATGCCAACCTATAATCTTGCAAAAGAAACATAAAAGCACATTAGATCTGCGAACATCGCTTTGAGAACACACAAAATTTCATGTTTTAAGCATCAAGTGTTGTATTTTGACAGCACATCAACATCTTCAGCTTAAAATTATTACTTTCCCTCAAGTGATGGACTCAATCTACATAAGCAGTACAGTAACACACAGATGTCAATCTAATGGCATACATCATATGAAACTCAAGCACAGATACCCACACTACTTTAAAGCACATCAGATAGCTATCCAGCAAACCAATACAGATCAACATATGTGACAGTGGGACTACGACAAGCAAGGAAATTACCAGTAAGAAATACTCACTGAGCTAGTCTAATATTAACAATGCAATACAAGTTCCCTCACAGAAAGAAGTCTCATATCCTTCTCATGATAATATTTTCAGATTCAATGCTTGGGACTATGCAAATCCATTACTCTCACAAAAGATATTTAAATACCATGATCAATACCATATGCTTGCCCCTATACTCATGACTATTACCTTTGACTACTTGGACTAGAATCACTTTATGACTTGATTGGCTTGTAACGTAGGCTCAAGGGGCTTTAGTGTGATGTTTTGGGAACATAGTGACTAAAGACCCTCCTTGACACTATTCTACACTTTTGTCTTACCAACATTGTCATTTTCACCCCATTCTCCATTTCTCCTATTGTAAGCGTTTTTGGGTGTCTTGCTCTCGTTTTTCAACTTTTTGCCTTTTATTTTCACATCATTTTTCTTTTAGCCTACTAATCAGGCATCAACTCATTTTTCTTACACCTAGAACATAGTTTTATCTCTTTTTCCATGTATCACTAGCTTCCCCCTCATTTTCTGTTTACCTTTGCATTAACCACCCTCAACGTAGGCTTTTGGCCTGAGTCGAGGTGCACAATATCCAACCTAGGAACTAGGGCCACTTTTGGTAGCCACCCTCAACTTAAGCTTTTTGCCTCAGTCAAGGTGCACAATGTTCAAGGAAGGACTTGGGCCAATTTCAGGATTATACATCTTAATAAGGCTAGGTAACTTAGGTTTTTATAAAGAAAAAGGTACATGTAAGGCTCAAGCATTGGGATCAAGGGCTACTTTACACATTTGTTTGGTTATTTAGGCTAAGTAGAGTGACGTGAACAACGGCATAAGATCCTTTCCTAACCAACAAACCTACAGTCTGATGTCAAGCAGGGCAAGTTCTAAATGCAAAAAAAAAAAAAAAACATATGAATTTAGCAAAGAAGGCTTACACCCACACGACACTGGTCATACTATTCAGAAAGACTCCCAAATCATATTTTTCATCTCAGTTTATCCTCACTTATCAGAACAAGCAATGTCAAACAATTAAACATGCATGGTTGCTATCAAGAGTAACTAGCAAAATCTTTGGTGGGTAGCATTTTTCACTCAAAAACACAAAAACAAATATATGCCATCAATATCAAAACTACATGCTAGTAATACTACTTACACATATTAAAAATGCCAGTTCAACAGAAATTAAATATCCTTTGGAAAAAGAACACAAGCAAGAAAATCTCTAAGATTCAAAATTTGAGAAAGTTATAGGCCAAGGTTACTCAGATTTCACTGAGGCCTATAACTACCCACACCCCATCGAAAAAGACTTGCGCTGTCCTCAATGCACAAAATAGAATATAAAGCACAGGGGTCAAATGCCTAAGCACCAGTCTCTTCCTTAGGTTGCCTCCTAAGCAGAGCCTGATTTATTATTGCGGCACAACATAGATAACTTGGGTACTTAGACTTCACCAAGTGTCTATGCATCCATCTTTAAGTCATTTGGCCTCTTCATTGACTAACATATGTTGAAGACAACTTCTTCACCGTTCAATCTAAACTTGAGTTAGCCAGCTTGCATATCCACTAGTGCTCGACCAATGGCTAGGAAAGGTCTTCCCAAGATGATTGGGACTTCGAATTTGACTTCGCAGTCAAGGATCACAAAGTCTACGAAGAATATGAATTTCTCCATCTTTACAAGGATGCCATAAAGTATCCCCATAGGTTTCTTCATCGTGCGGTCATCCATCAATAATCACATACACGTTGGATTAGGAGCTCCCAATTCTAGCTTCTTGAAGACCACAAGGGGCATCAAATTTATACTGGTACTAAGATCACACAATGTCATTGTGAACTCCACATCTTTGGTAGTTTAGGGTATGGTAAATACACCAGGATCTTCGTGCTTTTGCACCAAGTACCTTGTAGCAATTGCACTTCAATGTTAAAGCTCTTGGGAGAGCTCCTAACTCACAGTCCGCTTCTTTGTGACCAAGTCCTTCATGAACTACGCATAATCTAGCATCTTCTCTAATGCCTCAATAAGAGGAATTTTGATGGAAGTTGTTTCAACATGGAGAGAAAGTGCTTGAACTTACCCTACTCCTACTTTTTGATTCTAAGAAGAAAAGGAGTAGGAGGTCTGGAAATGGGATTCAGCTTCTGTGGCATCTCTGCAGCATCACTCACCCCATCTTTGGCATTATCATCTCTGGTCTCTACATCTTTGGCCTCGACTGTCTCCTCTCAAGCATCATCATCATCAACCAGTATGAGAGGATCAATGGTCTTCTTACCACCACGAGTAGTAACTGCTTACCTTTATGAGTAGTAATTGTTATACACTACCCCTCATTCTTTGGATTTTGAACCGTGTTGCTATGCAATGTACCTCTGTGTCACTAGTTGAGTTGAGTTCATACTTGACCAAATTGTTGCTCCATCTATTTGATAGCAATAGAATGAGACTCAATTTCTGATTAATGTTGGAGATGTCAGGCTTCATGCCCCTCAAGGTTTCATCTTATGTGTCAGCCTTCTTCAACAGTCAATCAAACATCTCCTCAACTCTAGGACTACCAGCACCTGTATCATGATTATGTGGTGGCACATAATGACCATTCTCGTAGCCTTTTCTATGATCCCAATCAACATCTTTATCTTGGTCTCTATTTCTGTATAGTAACCTCTACGATTGTTGTCTCTAAAGGCCCATCCCTGTTGTAGTTTCAACTTTGGTTTCATTGACTTTGGTACCAATAGTCCTGATAAGAAACTTGGGCATTGATTCGGAAACCCCACCTGATCAACAATGAAGCAAGTGTCCTCATCATAACAAGGCTTCTCGTACATGGGTGCTCGTGAAGGCTGATGAGCAACTGCATTAACTCGTTCCTGATTCTGCTTCATCAATAACTCCATGTTGGTACTAATCCAGGCAAGCTCTTACATCATCTCCTCATTTATTTTAGCTTGCTCCAAATTAATAATGACTTCACGTGAGCTCTTAGTAGAGGACCTATCTCTTGAACCCATGCATGATCTATCTTGACTACCTTTTCTAGCTTCTCCGGAACCCCTGCAAATGGTTGATCTAAGAACGCACCACCCATGATGGTATCAATATATGCTTGGCTATTCTCGTCCAAGGAGCAGTAGAAGATTTCCACCAAGGTATCATCAACTATCTTGTGGTCAGAGACACTTCTTAGACAGTTTGTGAACCTCTCCCATGCAGTACTGATCGATTTACTATGGAGTTGCTTAAAGTTATTGATCTGATCCTTCAACTTGAGCTTCTTCAATCTTAGGAAGAACCTCTCCAAAAATGCCTTCTGCAACTCAACATATTAGTGATCAAACTCTGGGGGAGTTTGGATTGCCATAGCGCCGCATTGCATGTTAGAGATAATGGGAATACACGAAGCCCCACAACACTCACAGATAGATTCTGAGTTCCCATTACACTATGCCAGAATGTATCGTCATCCGTGGGAGGAAAGGCCCACCAGCAAGAGGATAATATGTCTTAAGATAATGAGCAAGCCAACCATAAACATAATGGATTGGGAAAGAAAACTTGATACGATCAAATTGAAATCTTGTTTAAGCCATGATAGATGGTCGTTAAGACCGGGACTGCAAGGCTAACCCTTCGACCACTCTCCATCAAGCGTGTCATCTTAAAAGTTTCAGGCCGAATAAGATTTTCCCCTTCAGAGGAAAATACAAAGATGCATAACCAACATGACAAGAAGGCTGCCAAATAAGTCGCATATTTTTGGTATTCTGCTCCAAGCATAGAAAAATGTCATCTCTTGAGATCTTAACCATGTGCTCACCTCCATTGATACGTCACATATCGGGTTATGCGTAGATGCTAAGCGTTGAACCTTATTCTCTCTTCTCGGGGGAGATAACTCATACTTGATGTCTTGTTTACACCAAAATTGTATCCAGTCAGTAAAAGAGATCCCCGAGCTGTCACCCTTCTTCTCTCTAAGATGATAGAAGGCAACAAATAAATACTCACAAGTTTGAGGAAGAAATCTATCCTTTTTCGCATCATGACCTGTAAGCTCTTTGGCATTAGGTATCACTTTTTCATAAGGACACGCACTGATCAGTAGGTCGCCAAGAATATACAAGTCCCAAAGAGATATGGATGCTTCTCCAAGAGACGTAAGCAGTGTGTTTGTTTGGGGACACCAAGCCTCACAAAAGGCCTGCACCATATTAGAGTTCCGATCATAAGTAAAAAGAGAAGCAACTACAGCATTTCGGAGGTTAGCATCATTCAAGCTCTGTCCATTTCTGCTAAGGACATCTTCTGTCCATTCCCAATACCGAGGGATGCAATATATTCACCCTCAAACAGGATTTTATCTCCCTAACGTAACCCTTCATAGATCATGTGACGCCCCAAATTTGGGAGAGTGCTCGCAAGATTGGTGCCTTGAAGATTTGGTGTCTCAAGATACCATACCTTGGAAGCTTTGTTAGATTTATGGACGCGTTCAATGGTCCAATCTACCTTATGAAGGGTGTTTCTCAATTGTGTCCACGCATCTGCATAACGACCAACTAGAGGATCTCGGACTAAAAGTTTGGTCTCTACCTTGCTATCTTGTGACCCAATTATGAGGTATCTGAGTCCAGAAGATGAGCAAGTATAGTCCTTGAAGAAGACCATTGTTCAGGCTGCATAAAAGGAAAAGTGTCATCCTTCATCAATGGTAGCACGCAACAAAAGGGGGAACAAGAATCAAAATAAAAGAATGTGGCTAGTTGGGGGTCCCTATGTTTAAACATTTAGAACAGTGGAAAGCCTCGTTTTGTTGGTCCCCTATATTTAAATATTTAGAACAGCGGAAAGACTCGTATTGTTGGTCCCCTATGTTTACATATTTAGAACAGCGGAAAGCCTCGTATTATTGGTCCCCTATGTTTAAACATTTAGAACAATGTAAAGCATCAAAGTGGTGATCTCAAGGCATGAGCGCGGGCTTATCCCTTCACACCTCAAGACCAAATTCTTGTAATATCAAGAATCTTAAATTATGGCCCTACAACAAAAGATAACTGGGAACCGAGTTGACAAGAAATACAACAATCATGGGCTCTTTACTACAAAGAAAAAAAGCATCAATTTTCTTTGTAAGTATCTTATTTTATTCTTTTCACAAAAGGATAAAAATAAATAAGATTGTTGGGTAGCATGTGATTAAAAACAAATAAAAAAAATATGATTCATCAACCAATGAAACTATTTCTTGACGAATTAAATATATGTATATTCTTTTTTTAGTCACTTTTCATATGAAATACGAAATACTCAGGTGATTAAAAAAAGGGACAACAAAAGAATACACAAAAAAAAAAAAAAGGAAAAAAAAAGAAAAGGAAAAAGAAGTTATCTTGCACTTTGATGCTCCACGTCTCCAAAGATTAATTACAGAGAGGGACTCCAGGTCCATGAACATTGATCCTAAAAGAATAAAGAACAAGGTCTATTTATAGATGTTTACGAAATCCATGTCCTACGCTATCTATGATTTCTACTCTAAAGAGGAAACCCTTTTCCAAGAACAACTACAATTCCTCTTTAAATTAGAATTCTACAAGGAGAAATTAAAATTGACATGTCATGGACTATATTAAAATAAGAATGTGTTTTCTTATTTTAATTAGACAATTGGGACGCTACAGGTGGAAGTTATTCTTTGGTTTCTTGAATGGACGAGAAAATTGAGCCAGTGAAATCTACCCAATAAAATAAGAAAAATCGGGTGGTGGTACAAGATTGACAAAATATTTTGTCTTTCCTAATTCTAAATGGAAAACAAGAATAGCCTTGCTCTTTTTCCCTTTTTTGATAGGCAAAAGAGACAAGAGAAAAGTGACAACTTTGCCACGTGGTGGTGATTATTTTCCACCCAAAAAAATTAATTTCCCCAAATATGTAGAACAATTATTGATTGAATATATTAATAACGTACTTTAAATGTAATTATTTTGTAGACATTACTTCAAGCCAAGTCTCGAAAAATGAAATATCTCGACAAGGCTTGAAATAGAGGGCATTTGTAATCATATAAAATTTACTAGAATATAAAGTTTATAATATGATTTAAATTATATTAAATTCAAAATATATTAGTCCAGATAAATGTTATGGATTAACATAATTGGGTTTATTAATTAAGTCCAATAAAATATGAATTTAATTAAAAGCCCAAATTCATTATTTAGGCTACAAAAGATGACCACTTCATTGGGTCCCATGTCCCTTCATCCAATATGCCCACTTGATGTCATGTGTCAAATGACATGGCACGCTAAGTCAAACAAAGAGGCCAATAGGATCATGTCATGAGTCAAGATGAAAATCTCATTTCATTAAAGCCCAATATGTCATGTCATTTAAATTTGATTGGCCGGGAGAAAGTCTGACTCTATCATGACTTTTCTACTTTACAACTATATATAGGAGTCTTCATAATGAAGAATTCATATCAAGAATTCTAACAAAAAGCTAAAGAGAGAGAGAGAGCTCGTGGATCAATTTCTCTATGAATTCAAGAATTCAAACATTCAAGCCTTCAAGTTCAAGAACAAGCTTAAAAGCTCTTGAACTCAAGATTCAAGATTAGGAAACGAGATCAAAATTAAGATTCAAGATTAGAATTCAAGATCGAATTCAAGAACAGACTTCAAATTCAAGAACAAGCTCCAGAGCCCTTGAATTTTCACTTGAAAAGGCAAATAAGAGGATTCATAGAGATTGTAATACTCATATTATTGAAATTAAATACTACAAATTGTTGCGATATCTTCATTTTTGATTATTATTTTTTCAACGCGAATTTTATCGTCTACACTCCTATTCTTATTCTTTATGTCTTTTATATGCTTTCGCGACCAATGATGTACAATGGTAAGTTAAGAGGCTTGTTTGGGGTTCCCTTGGGTTTCCCATTCGCCGTGTCATGTCTAGGCCCTAAGATTGGATCGTGACACTACATATTGAGGAAGTAGAAATTGATTGACATAAAAGAGAATAAAGTTGAAATTCAAAATTGTAATGAATGAAATAACTATTGTAACTGAGGGGATGAAATAAGAAAGAGATTGAATGATTTAAAATAGGAAAAGAGAAATGTGTATTTGAAAATTGAGAAGTAATGCATTCGTATGAATAAGATTTTAGAAGACTTTTTTTTAATTTGAAAATTGAGAAGTAAAGCATTCGTATGAGTAAGATTTTAGAAGACTTTTTTTTTTTTTGAAATATTCTAAAATAGTAAATAATTAAAAAGATAATAAATAACACCCACCCACTCCCCCTCCGGGGAAAAATGTGTTATGTATCTTTCTCTCTGCTGCAATCTTGATCCACAAAACTTTTGTTTGAATAATAAACCTATAAATTTAGGATTA
>JAABOM020044109.1:0-16261 GCA_011800125.2 Solanum clarkiae | reverse complement strand
GTTCAATTACACGATATTTGCAAAATTTTCCAAAGCGACAATTTACCTCAATTAAAAATATTTACGGGGTCTAACAATAATTCACAAGATCTTCTTCACCCTAGAAATAAATCAATATATCCTCACTAAAAACCACCACAAACATATCAAGGTAGGGTTAAAACCCTATTCAGGGGACCCACAAACATAGCCAGGGAATTTGTCAAGCGAAAGACATTATCACAAATTCAACATATCGAGAAGGACATCAAGAAACTCATTGACTACCGGAACCGACTCAATAGGAGGGATTTTTGACTCAATATCCCCAACCCTTATGAGATGGTAAATACCACCCTTATAGATCAATTCGGGTCTTAAGATAAGAAATGAATCTACCCTTAACTAGCACTTTACATCTTTCCACTCAAGTACAGAGTCATTAAGGAATTGGAATCTAACTGTACGGGCTTTACAATCAGTGGAAGCATGATATGCATGTAACCAATCCACTCCAAGAATAATCTCAAGTACACCACGACAAGTTCAACAAAAATTACTAGATAAGACTTCATGCAATAAGGACATGGGACAACCCCTGTAGACTTTTTCTAGCAACAATAGATTCATCAATGGGGTAGACACCTAGAAGGATCACATAGCAATCTGGGACACACTTGAAGCTTATTAGAAACAAAAGGAATAATGAAAGAAATAGTGCACCCGAGCATATCAAAGCATGCACATCAAAATCAAACCTTCAAAATACTGGCAATAACATCGGGCACCTCATCTTCTCCTTGCCTCCCTTAAAGAGCATAGAACTGATTGTGTCATGGAGCACCCCCTTGTTGGCCTTTTAGAACCTTGCCCTTAAGGTCGGTCACGTTCACCATTATTTTGAGAATGTGGACAATCTGGAATTTTGTGGCCTATCACACCATATCCAAAGCATACACCCGTGTTTCTCCAACATGTGCCACCATGTTTCCTCCCATATTTTGGGCATCTAGGATGAGCCACCCCAACATCACCTCCTTGGAGCCTTGGGTTGGGCACCCCATCCTTAGCAACCCTCTGGTTTGGAGAACTACAGAATCCTTGGCCTTGAAACTTGAGACCTTGTTGAAATCGGTGGCTCAACTGAGCCCTCTTAGACTCTCCACTTCATTTTTTCCTAAGCTTATCTCCCTCAAGTTGTTTGGCATAGGTCATGAGCCGAGAAAAATCCATATTACTTACAAGCATCATGGTATAACACTCTTCATTTACCAAGTCGGACACCCCTAACACAAACTTGTTCATCCTTTATCTAGGTTCAGCAACCAATTATGCGACATACTTGGAGAGCTTGTTGAACTTGAGGGTTTACTCCCTCACACTCATGGAACCTTGCTTAGGATTCATGAACTCCATCATTTTAGCCTCTCTCAACTCAATTGGGAAGAACCGGTTAAGGAAGTCAACCTTGAACTCCTCCCAAAGAATAGCATCATGATTTCCCCTCTTTATCTTCCATTGCAAAAACCAAATTTGACCAACACCTTTTAGTTGGTAGGCCTCTAGTTTCGTCTTCTCCTCCAAATTGACCCTCATGATGAATAGCACCTTGTACACCTCATCTATGAACTCTTGGGTGTCCTAATCCGTCTTAGATCCATAGAACTCTGGTGGGTTTATTCTAGTGAAATCTCTCACCCTAGAAGTTGGAGTGGGAGCATGAGGGGCTTGGACCCCTTGGTTAATTTGATTGGTCATTGCATGTGCCAACATAGTGATGGCATTCTGGAACCCAACTTGAGTGGCCACATCCCCTAGAGGGGCTTGGTGAGCCGGAACCTCCTCGGGTGTGAGGGCGGTCCTCGGTCTTCCTCTTTGAAGTGGCATGATCTAGAAGAGCAAAGAGCATTCGTGGGGAAAAAGCCTTATCTTATATCTAAAGCACGATATAGACCATGAAGAAGTGAAACATTTCCTAAAACGCGTCATAGCCTCCCATTCATAGATGTGGCACACTTCACAACTATGAATAAGACTCTAATCGACGCAGTGTGCTGGATTTCAAGGAAACATAGTGCTCTGATACCAAGTTTTTCACGACCCAAGCCTAGGGCCTAGATGTGACACGACGAATGGGAATCCAAAATGGGACCCCAAACAAGCCTCTTAGCATATCATTCACACATCCTTGGTTGCAAAAGAAAAATAAGCAATAACAATAGATATAAAACAATGGAAGCGAGACTTAAGGAAGTCTTGGATTATCACAAAAACATAAAAGAGTCAAGCTCATAGCATAAGCTCAGCAATAATCTAACAACACTTCTAACATGGAATGGGGCGGGGGAAAAGATACTTTTCGGGCTCACCCTCATAGTACCAAGTGTTCAAAATAAAGAAACAGTAAATAGAAAGAGTAACATAGATAGCATCCTCGGGCTTGAGGACTCACCCAAAGCTTGTCTCCAAAATATTGAGCTAGCCACGGGAAGGATGATTAAGAAAAGGTGCTCTGATCCCTACATGGTAATATCATGTAGGCATAGAGTATGCATTAATACGTTTGAATGTACTAAGTATGTGGGATGCAATGCAACAAGGGTTATATGCCATATAATAAGATGCTTAATCATAATCAAGGGACATAAACTCGATATGCAATATGTACTCAAAATTTACCCAAACATATATGAGATGGGCTAAATAGACACCCACTCACCTTACTATGACATAGTTTTTTTGATAGGTAGTATAAAATGTCCCCTACTTTATGATATAATCTTTTAGGTAGGAGCCGTGAATTGTTCTACCTTACGGCACGGCCTTTTCGGTAGTATTAGTGAGTTTCCTTACCTTGCGATATAATCTTTTCGGTAGGAGCCATGAATTGTACCTTTCGCCATGGCCTTTTAGGAAGGTGTTATAAGGTATCCTTACCTTATGATATAATCTTTTCGGTAGGAGCCATGAGTTTTCTACCTTACGGCATGGTCTTTTCGGTAGGTCTTATAAGATGTCCATACCTTATGATATCATCTGTTCGATAGGAGTCATGAAAATAGCTTACCAAATCATCACATTCAAGTATAAAGAAAGGACTTCACATTCTCCCAAGAACATAACAGAACATAGGAGCCTAACAATTCACTTCCAATGCCATAGGTACTTTACATGAATTCAATGTATACATGCAAGCCCTTAATCACCATAAAGTCACTTGACTTATAAACCATGTATTAGACCATCAATAACTTGAGAATGCTTGACTTGACATTATCTCAAATATTTGGTGGGTTCTTAATGCTAGTTAAAAATCATACAATTCAAGAGTGAGATAATATGAGAAAACTCAATGTAAATCAACCCACCAACATATAATAAAACCCTCATGTAAGACACCTTAAAATCTATCATCAAATCTCATAATAGACCATAGTTTCATATCTTAAAACATTCATGGTCTCAATAGACAAAGCCAATTCATAGTATAAGCTTGAAGTAGATAGACATGCATAATCAATCAACATTTCATAAAACTCAACATAATTTGTAATCAAAATTCATAATAAGAGATACCCAACAATGGTACAACTTGAAAACATACAATTTTCATAAAAAGGAAGATTGGGCATCATGGGTGAAAGGACCCAATGGATGAAACCTATATACCTAATATTTTGGGGATTCCTTGATGAAGACTTGAAGGAGACTTGAAGCTTGAATGGAGTTCTTGAGCTCTGAAATTAAGCTTGAGACACTTGAATTTGAATGAAATATTTGGTTAAGTCTTGGAGAGGTTTTTGACAGGGTCTTGAGTGATATAGAGTTGAAAAACATGGCTATGGAATATTTCTCGTGTAAATAGGCATGGGGCTATGAACCAATGCCCCTAGGCTAAAACATGAAATTAAGGAAGTGCTAACACTACTACGTGATGGGTCCGGCGCGCAGATCCATCGTGCACCCTTACTGTTTTTGAAAATTTTGCGAAAATTATTTTTTCGCTACGGGTCTTCTAAAGTCTGGATTATACTCATCTCTGACTCGATTTTGCCCCCTAATCAAGAATATAAAGTCAAATTTTCGATGTCATGCACGAATTTTGAGATATATGAAATTTTAATTATGGGCATTTTCGAAGCACATTTTTGGGGCATTTCAGAGACCCATCCGCAGGTAGTATAAATTTTATAGCCCGAGGAAAATTTCATCTGATGACTTTTCAGCAACTCTCCACTTTTTGATCCTCAAAGTACAACAACTTGTTTATGACTCATAGACACTTTTACAGCTCGTCTGCATGTTCCTAGACTTAACTTCAAAAAATCACCCTTCACTGGATTTTTAGTATAAAACCTACCTTATGGCTCGTTGAAACTTCCGCGGCCTATAAAAGTTATCGTAGAATAACATCTTCTGCAATTTCTGTACACTTAGCCGAAAAATCATGCCAATCCTATAATCCTGAACATAAAAACACATCAACTCTGCTAACATCACTGTGAGAACATAAAAAATTCCATATTTTAAGGATCCAAAGTGTTGTATTTTGATGGCCCATCAACATCCTCAACTCAGAATTACTGCTCGTCCTCAAGCAACGGACTCAATCTACATAAATAGTATAGTAACATACACACCTCAATCTAATGGCATACATCATATCAAACTCAAGCACATATACCCACACCACTCTTAAAACATATTAGATAGCCATCAAGCAAACCAATGCAAATCAACACATGTGACAGTACAATTATGACAAGCAAGACAATTATTAATAAGCAACATTCACTAATTTAGTCTAATATCAACAATGCAATATAAGTTCCCTCACTGAAAGAAGTCCTATATCCTACTCATAATCATATGTTCAGATTCAATGCTTGGGACTACACAACATCACTCACTTTCACAAAGGACCATCAAATACCATGCTTAATACTATATTTTCTCCCCTACGCTCATGATTATGAACTTTGACTAAGACTAGGATCAGTTTAGGACTTTATTGGCTTGTGACATAGGCTCAGGGGGCTTTTGTATGATGCTTTAGGAACATAGGGAATAAAGCCCTCCTTGACACTTCATTTTTCTACACTTTTACCCTACCAGCATTGTCATTTTTCACTTCATTGTCCCTTCCTCCTATTTCAAGCTTTTCTGAGTGTCTTATTCTCGTTTTTCAGCTTTTTGCCTTTTATTTTCACATTATTTTTCTCTTTAGCTCATTGATTAGGCATCAACTCATTTTTCTTGCACCCAGAACACACTTTTATCCCCTTTTTCCATGTTTCACTAGCTTCCACCTTATTTTTCTGTTTACCCTCACACAAGCCACCCACATCTTAGGCTTTTAAGTCGAAGTGCATAATATACAACCTAAGAACCAGGGCCATTTTTTGTAGCCACCCTCAACTTAAGTTTTTTGCCTCAATCAAGGTGCACAATATTCAAGGAAGGACCAGGGCCAATTTCAATATTTTACATCTAACAAGGCTAGGTAACTTAGGTCTTGACAAAGAAAAGGGTACATGTAAGATCAAGGGATACCCTACACATTTGGTTGGTTATTTAGGGTAAGTGGACTAATATAAACAACAGCCTAAGATCCTTTCCTAACCAACCAACCTACAATCTAACTCAGAGAAATTGGGCAAGTTGTGAATTGAAACATAGCAAAGCATACTCACACACACATGACACTGATTACACTATTAACCAAGACCCTCATCTTATGCTTTTCATCAAAATTTATCCTCACTTATCAGAACAAGCAATGCCAAACAATCAAACATGCATGGTTACTATCAAGACTAACTAACAAAATTTTGATTGGTATGATTTTTCACATTCACACAAATATATGCCAAAAAATTAGTATTGCATGCTACTAATACTACCTACACATCCTAAACATGTTGGTACAATAGAAATTTTATATCTTTGGCGAAAAAACATAAGCAAGAAAACCCCTAGGATTCAAAATTTGGGGTAATTATAGGCCAAGGTTACTCAGACTTCACTAAGGCATATTACTACCCACACCCCATTGAAAAAGATTGGCATTGTCCTCAATGCACAAAATAAACTAATAAAGCAACATATTTGGGCGCGTAAGCGCCGGTCTCTGGCTAAGTGTGGCCACTCTCAACTAGCTTGGCAGCCTCCTCAATAGTAGGAGCATGTCCAGATAGTCCACCACCCCTCATTCTCTTAAGCTCAGGAGCCTGCCTCAACTTCTAATCCTACCTCGAGTGTATCTTGACAAGATCTAACTCCTATTCCTTTGTCATCCCTGCCTGCAGTCTAAGTGTGTTTGGATCATCAGCGCGGGGTCTCTTCCTAAAGGAAGTGTGGGATGGGTCCTCTGGTGCAAATAAATCAACCACCAGCACCGAGGGCTTAGGAGGTAGGAATACAACTGTTGCTGCCAATGGTGATGTCATGTCAGTCCGGAGCTGTTGGATCTCCTTCTGAAGGGCCGTCATATCTACTGGTTGTACAGTGCTAAGGCCCTGCTTAACTCGCCTCTCAAAAGCATCTATGCGGTTCTCCACGAGTATGAGTCTTTCCTAGATATTGGCTACCATGAATGCCTGTATATAATCCACAGACTCTGAAATAGCCTGGCAGACCTAGGACCTGATCTACTCTAATAACTGATTTAGTTGCGACTCAGTGTAGACCAACCTCTGCGCCATGGCATGAATGGACGTCGCTGCTACATAGACCATGCCAGTTGGTGTTAATGATGCATGCATGGCCTCTAGGCAAGAAGTAGCAGTAGTAGGCCCATTCTCCATATCATTCTCAGTCTGTGGGGGCCTCTTAGCAGCAGTAGTAATAGTAGCAGCGACAGTGAAGGTGGATGGAGGCTCAAATAGTGGCACCACAACAAATATCTCTAGCATCTGAGCTGGAGGTTGCGGTGCTCGCTGGAGGGCCACCAGATTATCCTCATTGTTGATCAGACTGGCATCCAAAGTCCTCTGAACATCTATCAATCAGTCTAAATGATATAGAATCTCTACCCCCGACTTTATAGGAGTCTATAGATCAAGCATGAGAAAGGGATAGAGATGGACCTCTTCATGGCCACCTTGTGTATCTGCTCCGCAATGAAGCTAACCCAATCAATCTCATAGCCAGCCAAGATGCTAGCAACCAAAAAAGTACGGTATAGCGTCAGTGTGTTATCAAAAAGTGTAGGATGGTTCGTGATCTCACCACAGCCTACCAAAATTTGGCGGTGAAGTTGACTGAGGCCTTCACAATAAGTCCTACCGACGTAACTATCCACTCAAGGCCTGGGCCTTGCTCTATAATTTGGTTGGTAACCCATCTCATCAAGATGTCCTACAGGTCGAGTCTCTCATCAACGTCTTATCCCTGGTCTGCCTAAATATCCTGTCATACTCTACCTTAGATCTAGGGCTTGGGAACTCAGGCCCGAATAACATATGATAGATGGTGGTCTCTGAGATATCCACTTGCCGACCCCTCACTCTAGTATGTGTCAATCTAGGCTAAGGGGGGCTTCTTCCCCATGGGAAGAGAGTTGAGAACTGTGGCGGCATAAGATGTATAAAACTCCCGAACCATGATCGGGGAGTACTTACCCAACTATTGTGCCAGCCATTGGAGGCCATATCTGTTGATAGTGTCCTGCAAGCTTGGGACACTATTCAATCCCAAAGTAATTGGGGATCCTCAAAAATATAATGATCTAGTCAACCCTGCTCATTCTTCTTTATGCTCTCCATGTGGATGGTTTGCATGCCCTCAACGCACCACCGGCTAGATAGAGCATTCAAAGGTGATGGTGATGCCTGATGTGGTGCAGAGGACTCTATCTTTGACTCGTTGCCGGACTCTAACTCAGGATCCTCTCTAAAAAGAGTCATTTGAATGGAACTGCTATCTTTATCGCCTCCCTCTTTAGACTAGGGAGCACGAACAATGATAGCCTGGGTCTAGGCCTGCCCAGCATGTCTGGTGGCAGCCCGTGTCTATGGTCGCTCAGCATCCCGCTCAGGTTAGACATTGATCTCCTCAACTGAACCACTAGCCTCGGAGATGCCCTAATCCCCTGAGGGCTCATCCTGTAATCTCCGCTGCAAGGCCCAGATCTCATCTCTCCTTACCTTTGGAGCCATAATACTTGAAACGTACACATTTAGCCAACAAAATTAGCCCTAAAATTATAGGAATGAAAAGCAAGAACATTTCAGACATGGTTACAGATGGGTCCACAAAGGCACTTTTATCGATCATAGTAAAAACTACAAGTAGTAGAACACCCTCATAGAAATAGAGTGCACAAGTTTTTGTTACTGGACTTGCATCTACGAGACTAGGTATGACTCATAGAATGTTCCACGAGTCGTAGATATAATCTAGTGTTGAAATTTTTACAGGCTGAGATTTATGGACCTATCTACGAGTCGTAGAATAAACTATGGCTCCTAGAAGGTCTCATCTGATAGAGTCTCAGAAACTTCAAGTTTCTGGAATTTCATACAAGGGGAAACTACGACTCGTCGAATGTTCCACAGGGCATAGAAGACCCTCATAGAGTGAAAAGCCCAAAAATTATTGGGCTCATTAGTGGTGATCGAAAAATGCTTAGGGTGGGGGTCCGGTATTTTGAGTAACTTTTACGAAGAATAGGGGTCAAAAATTATTTGACACCCCTATTTATACTTTGACTAGGTCGGCAGTAATTATTGGGCTTAGGCGTCTTTCAAAACCATGATTATAGTCCGTAGAAGTTCTTACAGCCGCAACTCCTGGTTTCATAGATTTCCCAAACCTCAATTTTGGGAGATGGGTTTCATGGACCATTCTATGAGTTATATGATTAAATACAAATCATAGAGTTGGTCGTAGAAACTTCCAACACTAAGTTAAAGTAGAAAAACTTACCTAGTGTCCACGAGTCCCATTCACGACCCGTAGTCTTATCTATGGTCTGTAAAGTTAGCTCATGGACTGGAGCGCACAAAGTTTTGCTCACTAGAAGTATCCTACGAGTCAGTATACGAGTCAAAGTTTTACATACGGCCCCTAGAACCAGTCGTAGAAACACTTGTTGTTGGCTTTTCAGCCCAAAATGGCTGACTTGGTCATATACCTGCATATTCTTCATAGAACACCCTCTTACCCTATATACAACCAGTCCAGTGTCAAAATATTACAGCAAAATACTAAAAATTAAACTACCTATAACTCCAAAAGCTAAAAACAAAACAAACTACCACTATTACATCAAATATCTTGGGTTGCCTCCCAAGTAGCGCCTGATTTATTATCGCGACATGACTTGGACAACTTGGTTACTTAGATTCACCAAGTGCCCAAACATCCATCTTCAAATTGTCTAGCCTCTTCATCGACTGACAGATATTAAAGACAATCTCTTCGTTATTCAATCTAAACTTAAGTTATCCAGCTTTCATATCTACTAGTGCTCGCCTAGTGGCTAGGAAGGTCCTTCCAAGATGATTGGGACTTTAAAGTCGACTTTGCAATCAAGGATCACAAAGTCTGCGGGGAATATGAAATTCTCTACTATGAAAAGGACGTTATAGAGTATCCCCATAGGCTTCTTCATCATGCGCTCAACCATCAATAATCGCATGATTATTGGCGTAGGGGCTCCTAATCATAGCTTCTTGAAGACCACAAGGGGAATCAAATTTATACTAGCACCAAAATCGTACAATGCCCTTGCAAACTCCACATCTCTAATAGTGCAGGGTATGGTGAATGTGCCGAGATTTTCTTGCTTATGCACTAAGGACCTTATAACAATCGCTCGATAATATAGAAGTTCTTGGTAGATCTCCTGGATTACAGTACACTTCTTTGTGACCAACTCCTTCATAAACTTCGCGTACCTTGGCATCTTCTCCAATGCCTCAATGAGAGGGATGTTGATGGAGAGTTGTTTTAGCATAGAGAGAAAGTACTTGAATTTACCTTCTTCCTCCTTCTTTTTGATTCTTTGAGGGAAGGGAGAAGGTGGTCTAGGAATGGGATTCAACTTCTATGGATCTGTGCAACATCTCTCACCTCATCCTTGACACAACCATCTCTATTCTCTATATCTGTGACCTTAACTACCTTTGCTTGAACATCATCATCATCAACTAACAGAGGAGGATCAATGGTCTGCTTAACACCATGACTAGTCACTGCTATACACTGCCCCTCATTCTTTGAATTTTGAATTGTATTTCTAGGCAATGTACCTTTCTGTCACTGGTTGAGTTGAGTTGATATCTGACTGAACTATTGCTCTAGCTGTTTGATAGCAACAGAATGAGACTTGATCTTCTGATTAACACTGGAGATATCAGACTTCATCCCATCAAGATGTCATCCTGTGTTTCAGCCTTTTTCAACGGGCGATCAAACATTTCCTCAATCCTAGAGTTACCAGCATCTTAGTCACGATTATGTGGTGGCACATAAGGACCACTCCTATAACCATCTCTGCGACCCTTATAGTGTCTTTATCCTGGCCCTTGTTTCAGTCATAGTAACCTCCACGATTGTTGTCTTTGAACGCGCCATCCATTTTATTGTTCCGACCTTAGTTTCCTTAACCTTGGTGCCAATAGTACTCCTGATTAGACCCTTGGGCGTTGGTCCAAAACCCCCCTTCTGATCAACAATAAAGCAACTATCCTCCTCATCATAAGGTTCCTCATATGAGGGTGCTCGTGAAAGCTGATAAGCGACTGCATTAACTTGTTCTTGATTCTGCTTTATCAACAACTCAATGTTGGATCATCCGAGCAAGCTCTTGCATCATCTCCTTATTTATTTTAACTTGTCCCGAATTTGTACTGACCGCACACGAGCTCTTGTTAGAGGTCCTATCTCTTGTTCCCCATGCATGATTGGACTTGACCATACGTTTCAGCTTCTCAGCAACCCTTGAAAATGTTTGATTGAAAAGCACGCCACCTATGATATTATTTGCACATGCTTGGCTATTCTCATCCGGGGCACGATAGAATATCTCCACCAAGGCATTATCAACTATTTTGTGGTCAGAGATAATTCTCAAACACTTTGTGAACCTCTCCCATATGGTACTGATCAAGTCACCAGGAAGCTGCTCAAAGTTGCTGATTTGTTCCTTCAAGATCTTAGCCTTGCCACCTCAACGTGGTCAAGGATTCACACAAATTCTATGATAGGTAAATGTATACCAATGTCACAAATTGAGATAAGTAATAATTTCATGACAAGAATATTGATACATAATCATCCTCGAGTCATGGAAAATAATAACTAGTGCCGCAGTTAGTACCACAACATATTATCATGCCGCAGATTATCATAATTAAATTAATATCCAAGAGTGCCAATAGTACCAGACCTTACTCATTCTAAAATATGCACATGAATCCCAAAAGTATCTCAAGACGTCGTAGTCCTTATATAGGAATGTCTCAAGTATCACAATATCTCAGGTAGTACAGATGTAACAGGAGATATATGCATGTCAAATTCCCAACTCATGTATATACAATAGCAATGAAAATAATAAGGGATGAATGCAATAGCCATAACATAAAAAGGCTATGCAAGTGCTTTAACTAGCAGTACAAGGCCAACAACAAGTGTCACATCATCACCCTCTCATCAAATTTCAGAACATCGATGAAAACTAGACTCTTCAAGTCCCCAAATATGCTCATATATCTCAATAGCATCACAATCATTATCAATTTACCACATAACTCTCCTAAATGGTATCATAAGTCTCATACTATCATATTAATATCCAACATATCTCAGTTCTCAAGATTTCATCTCAATTTATCAAAAGAAATCACAAATTACTCAAATTTTGGCATAAGCAATATCACATTTCTATCACAATTCTATCATATCAATCTGATTTCTCACGGATAAATCTATATCTTCTAATTACCACATGAACACATCTAATAACTCAAATCCAGTCACAAAAAGGTTAGTCAAATCTACCTTGATGCCGAAACTGCACTTGGACAAACTTTCAATCAATTCAAGCCTCCAAATGATCCCCGGGTCAGTTAATCACTATCAAAAATAGATACTATGTGCCAAGTGATGCATTTCATACCTATATTGGTACAAATTAGGCTTACGGGCAAAATGCTCAAAATTAGGGCTAAGATTTGAAGTTCTCGAATATGAAAATTGATTCTAAAATCAGGTTTTACATTAAAAATGGAGTCCGTGGGTAAACATTTCACAAAAATCGAGTTCAAATCGAAGGAGAAATCACCCTTTACATTTTTGAAATCATGGACTAACAATTTCCAATTTTGGACATTCAAAATCATGAAATTCAAGGCAAGATCAAGATATAAATCATGGAAATTAATTAAAAAGAGGTCAGAGACACTTACCCAAACTAATTCTCCGAAAATCTCTTTCAAAAATTGCCCCAAAAGCTTGAAATTTGTAAAAATGGTGGTTCACGATTTTTACACTGTCCAAGTACTAAATACATTCCTGGAACGCGGGTGGGGCCACATGAACATGGAGAAGAACAAGGTAAACCTCCAGGAGTACCCCTGGGCACGAACATGGAGAGTAAATGGGGGCTGCAACAGAAACTTGCATGATCAATGTACAGTTAGAACCAAAACTCGAAATGGACCCTCGAAACTCATCCGAAATCAGAATTACTCAAACCAAATAGATATCCCCACCAAAAATCGCCATCTGGACTCAACGGAATCCTCATAAATTAATTTCAACGCCTTCTCGTCACATTTACTAATGTAACTCGTATAAACTAGTTTATAACTCAAAATACTAAAACTTCCCTCGGAAACTACAAAAACTATGACAAGACTATTTCTAGCATTACTTTCATCATCCGTGACTACTGCAACTGCTGAAAAATCGAGCCTTGCTTCCAAACTCCGAATGTTGGCCAAATTCAAACTTTAATTTCGGAAATAATTAAAAACACAACTTTGGGCCTAAAAATCGCATTTTAACTCCGAAATCAGTTATGTAACTTCTCCTACATCATTTTCGATGTTCTGGAGCTAATGGAATTGATGGATCTTCGATTTGACACCTGAAAATCATAATGGTATAAAAACTTACTTTTTCAACAACTTATGCTTCCAAAAATGCCAAAACTCATATTTTTCATTTTAAAAATTCAGGATTTCAGTTCCAACAATACAGATAGTTCAACATTGGTCCAAAGCAACTTAAAAAAAATGATAAATTAGTAAACTTTTTTACGAATAAGCTCAAAAATAACTAGCTAGGTCATTGCACAAGGTCTCCACAATACAGTTACCAATGCAACTCTAAGAAATTAGTTCAAAACTTAAAATATTCAAACTACCCTCGAAAACTCCAAAAATTATGCTGAGACTGTTTCTAGTATTAGCTTCATCTTTCGAAACCACTAGAAATGTAAAAATTTCAATTCCAGTTTTCAAAACTCTGAATGTTGATCAAAGTTAAGCTTTGGCTCCAGAAACAGCTAAAATTGCAACTTTGGGTCTAAATACTTCATGTTACTCTGAATTCAGTTTTGTAACTTCTCCTTGCCCAGATTTGATGATCCAGAGCTAATAGAATTGACGATTTTCCAATCCAATACCAAAAACTCAGAATGGTATAAAATCTCACTTTTTCCACAACTTAAGTTTTTAAAAATGTCAAAACTCATATTTTCCACTTGTAAAACTCAAGATTTCATTTGCAACAACGCAGATAGTTCAAATTACGAAAGGGCAAAACAGTAGTTTTCATAGATAAGCTCAAAAATAACCAAAAGATCATTACAAACTTCATGGATAATCCCTTCTCTTTTAACAAAAATCAATTAAAAAAAATATTAGCCACCTTTACCAACTCATTTATTTTCTACTTTTGATTTGAAATACTAAAATATTTCAAAAGCCTCATCTTTGTTTCTCAAAAGATATACTTTCATATATCTAAAACTTTATAGATAAATGTGACATAATATTTTTTACCACCTCCCATAGTTTGCTTCAAGTCTCTCAAATTGGTATGCACTATAAACAACAAATCAGCCTCTCTAAAAATAAAAAAGCATGAGAATTAATTGTTAGATTCGGCACAAATTTCACACTTATCATTACTTGAAAATAATATTAGCAACACCACCTCGAGAAAATATTTTTATAATGTAATATAGAGTAATATGATCAATGCCATAAATCAAAAGAAGCAAGTGAATAAGCTGAAATACTAGTGTTTTCATTCATGACATTTAAAAAAGATAAATGATGGCTATATTATTTTTTTTATCCATAAAACTATGTTTTTTATTAAAATAAAGTTATTATACTCAACCTTCACTCCATCTTTTCCTAATGAACTAATAGAGACTCTATTGACTAAAATATCAGGAACATGCAACACTTCAATTAAGAGCAATGTTTTTTTAGATGTAAATTTGAGAGAAACTTTTCTTTTTTCAAAACTAGAGTGGCTATAGAATCACCAAAATATACAAGTTCTTCTCCTTTATTAACTTGGGTATATGACATAGCATTATTTTTATTTGTACAAATATACCTAGTAGCACCAAGTCTAGCACCAGTCACTCATATAAGCCACAATATTCACTTGATAAATGACCATAATAGTAATATCTTCTTCTTTATACAAATCAATTTTTGTCTTAGCAGAATTATCAATTGTCCCAATTCTCTTCTTGAAGATTTTATTAATGATTTTGGCTTGTAATCTTGTTATTAAACAAACTAGAGATTGTACCACAATTACATATCCTATAACATAATTCCAAGGTTTGAGTAGTTTTGCAAAGACAATTATAGTTGAAAATATAATAAAGGAGTTCAATTGAGATAAAATGGAATCAAGCAGGCTCTGTAGAACCATCAATTCCGTACTGTAAGCCCTTGAAGAACTCAATCATGACTTGGTGCTTGGTGATCATGCAAGATGCGAAAAGGCGAGCAGGGGGTTAGGAGGATACCACGAATAGGAACGGCGGGACCGGGTCCTCGGCGGATCGGACAGGTTACAGGCAGTGTAAGACCATATGCCATACAAGATCACCTAAGGCACCAGTACCACAACGTTTTTTACGATCTCATCCATAATAGGCGACTTGCCATCCCAAGTCCGCTGGATTTTTGAGCACAATAGTGACCTGACCAACCAAGTAGTAAAGCATACAACATATCTTTTCGACTTTTCTTGGGCTTTCCAATGGGGCTTGAGCAGGTCTTGCTGGCCTATAGCGCCCTTGAACTTAACCCTCCTCAAGTCTCCTTCTAGACCTATTGGTTTACCTTGCTTGGTTCTATTTCTAGAGGCTATTGTACTCAAAACTAATGGCTTAAGGGCAAACATTAACAATTATAGTAGTGCCTACCTGATATTGTATAACCTATTGAGTCATCGGTTTCCTGCCTAGCAAAGCTCACTGGAGTGTCACCTTAGACCTCTTCCCTGCTCCCTTCAGACTACTGGACCGAAAAACCCTCCATCCCCCCCCCCCCAAGAGAGAAGAACAAGAGAACACCAGGATTTGCATTCAAAGCAATGAAGATATATCAAACCAACAACATCATTAATCTTGTATATTTGTACTCTTTGATATACCATAAAGTATAAAAATCATCAATAATAAAATTGAGACTTTCTTTGATAATACAAGGTTAGATTTATATGACCCATGAAAACAAAAATTTAGACATCTATAAGATTGCTAGAAAATCTGGTTGTACAATCATAAAGACAATAGATATTCTCAGAAGTTAAGGAATGTATGATACTGTCCTTAAGAATATTTCATCAGAGCCAACCTGAATGCGCTTCAAATATAATATCAAAACTTTCTAGGGAGGGGAGAAGTTGTGGAGGAGCTAGGGACAAAGTATTAATAGAGTTATGGGATCAATTGAACTAAATATGTACTTATAAACTAAACAAGTTAATAAAATACTAAATTTAGATATAAGAGAAACACCTGATAAAGTCTAAAGTATTTTTAATGATCATAATGTTTGAGCCAACTTAATCACACAACAAGGTCATAATAGAGTTATGGGGTTTGACATAACCTAATAACTTTGACACAAACTCCATAAAATTCAGTTAACATGCATAAAATGTATCAGAAACTATGTAATCAAAAGGTCTTCTAGGTCAAAGCTTGTAAAATATAAAATCCTATATCCGCCTCTTACTATTTGTATTCGATTTATTTTGGACGAAACTCAATTCCTTGAACAATGAGTCC
>JAABOM020044088.1:0-16262 GCA_011800125.2 Solanum clarkiae | reverse complement strand
GTGCGAATTAACGACACAACCCTACTAAAACATAAAATTATATGAGTAAGGTTGGAATGATGGCACGACCCTACAAAAGAATAAATTATACGAGTAAGGTTGGAATGATGACATGACCCTACTTAAATCAGATATGAGAAAGTAGTCACCAGAAAGATGACGCAGTGCAAAACAAAATACATATGAGAAAGTAGTCACTGAAAAGATATCACAGTGGTACATAAACACTGATTGATATGGGTTAACACAAACAACCATAGAAAATCGCCAAAAATTTGATGCACGGTGACCTCTTTGACTAAGTTTTCTTCCTCTGAATATGGTCTTCATACATATATCATTGGCTCTAATTTTGTTAATATAACAGCCAAACGGATGGCATATATGGGTCATAGCCGCCTGCCAGCAGCGAAAGCCCTTTTTTTTTCAATTGTTTTCTATCAAGATCATAAAAGCTTTGATACCATGTGAAAGATATAGTGGAAGAATATTATTGAATTGTTATGTGTACATTATTGCATTGAGACCATGTTTATAAATACTATATTAGACTTCTTTTCCAACTATGACACTATAATACAATCTTTTTCCAAGTAGGATTTTGTATACTATTCCTATTCCTACTCTAAGTAGGATTGTATGTATTATTCTTGTTCCTCTTCCTATTCTAACACTACTATCATACCAAATCAATTCCTTTCAGTAATTTATTGCATGGTAGCATTCTAGTACAACACATGAAGCTATGTTGTACTATCCAGATCGAGGGTAACCACCTAGAAGTTGGACCAATCTCCAGTTCCACCGTCCATGAAAACAATTATTAAAAGTCAGAGCAGCTATTAAGAAAGAATCTGTTTAGAAATATACCATACTTGGGAGTCACTTGTCCAAGGAAACCTTTTCCTTTTTTCCAATAACAAAAATTTCAAAACCAACATTTTGTTACATATCGGACTGATTCTTTTTATGTTTTTCTTTTAAAGATGAGTTTCAAGTTAAAGTTCAACTATTTTTCAAGTTAAATGCATGTCCAAACACAACTTCAGTTTCCAAAATAGACCTTTTCAACTTAAATTCAAATACTACTTTATTCAATTATCACATTTTTTATGTCCAAAAGACTACTAAAACTGTCGAACTGAATGTCTAACTATTCCAACAAGCTAGAGCAAAACCAGGTTCCGAGACATTTTCACATATTAACTTCTATTAGGAATTTTAATTAGCATACAGCTTCAAAATAAGAGTTACAATACTAGGAGGTGTCGCCCAATCAATTTTCTGATGCGAAATACACAAACAGGTGCATCACATTATCAGCATTGCATCTTTTGAAGGCCAATCAGTGGTTCAGTAAACTTTCTTCTTTTCCATTCTCTTCCCTACAGTAACCCCCAAAACATAAATGGGTCAATCCAGAATAGCATAACTGAATTTTTCTACAAAGTCCAAACTTCAAATATTAGCATTCAGGTTCTTAGCACCCAGGGGTGTTGTCCTAGTATTCAATGGAATGAGTTCAAATCTTAGGGCTAGAGATCAAATCACTAGAGATAAGAAAAAACTAGGTGATTTCTTTGTATCTTCTTACTCTTGGTGAGTAGAGTTACCTGGTACTTATGCTGGTGGGAAGTAGTCGGTACCTAGCTATACAACTGAGGTGTGAGCAAGCTAGCCGAGGCACCACCATTAAAATAAATAGCGTTAAAGCTTCTACTTTACTTAAATATGATAGACCCTGAAATAAGTTTGCGGATGTTGCCTAATGATTATTGGTACAAGTATAGAATATTCTTTTCTTGTTCACTGGCAAATGCTGAACACAAATAACTTAGCAAAGGAAAAAGAAAAGCTTTCAAGATAAATACTAATGCAATGTCTTCTTTTCTTTTTTTGACTTAAATAAGCAAGTTCCTCACTTCTAAGGGTTATCATTCCAATCAAATTTTCTAATACTTTCTATGACAATTCAGCAAAGAGATACAGTCTCTGATTCAGTATCTCCATATAAATTCGCCGCCAAATGCATAGAAAGATCTGCACTATTCTTTCTGGTTAAATTTGAATCCCTTTGTATTCTTCTCATATCCTATTGTAAGGATCTAAGTTTCAATCAACTGAGTTCATTTCAGCAATTTATTGCATGAAACAATCATGACTGTAAAAAGTGTGTAACACAGAATGCCCAAATCATGTTGGATTGTCCAGAAGAATCATATCTTTTCATAAGTTCTGATAAACCATATATATATTATGGAGCAAGTCCAGGTCAACCATCAAGTGAAAAACAAATCTTCAAAGTAAAAGCAGTAAGCAAAAGTCTGTTTAAGAGTATTCCAGACTGAAACATGCGCAAGTCGAACCCTAGCTATTTCCAACCAAGCTTCAATACATTTCTACACATTAAGTTCTGTTAGATTATCTTCAATACAAAAACAGCTATTATGTCTCAATCCCGAACTAATAGGGATGGCAATATGAATGATCAATATTCATTCTGCTTCATTTGGAATCATCAAGATTCTAATGCTCAATGCAGCTTCATAATAAAATTTACCACCATATGTCAGCAGGGCCAGACCTAGAAGTTGAACCCTCAAGCCAGAAAATTACATGGTATATGTAAGGTATTTTTTTAACACATACTATATAGATTTTGAATCCCTCAACATAAGATAATTTACTTCAAGTATAAACCACAAGCACTATATTGTTATATTTTGAAGACCCTACTCAAAATAATAGATCCACCAGCCATTCAAGTCCTGAAAGAAAAAAGCAAGTATGTATCTCTTGAAAAACCAGTAAGAAGGCTGAATAGCACGAGAAAACAAATTTAAAGAAAGAAATAAAGCGCGAAAAAGAAGGGGGGGAACGGGCTTTAACTTGCCTCAGTTCTGACGACCCAAGTCGGCTTTGAAACGGAAAGGAGAGGAGGTAGCTTTGGATTTGTAGGCAGGCCATTACTTAAATTTGAGGTTTCCCCTCGAATGGCGTTAAGGAAACAAGTCACTGTTATCACTCCCATGTTATTTCCTAATCCTAATGTTCCACACTATGTTTAGTGTATAAATAAATTCAAGAAATAGGATTCGTGGCTGTAAATTTTACAAGTGATAACTAAGTTATGTTTTCATGTCACTATTTTAGAATTGTTTGCTTAAAAATCACTTCAAAGTATCTTCGACAAATATAGTATCCGAACAGAATAATAAAAATATCTCATATGCTGAAGGTAGATGCAAAATGCTACCTCAAAGATGTTTAAAAAAAAACAAAAAAAAAATTAGTATTTTATATAAGCATATTTGTGTTACAGTGAATGTCTATTACGTAAATTCCTTTGAATAAAAGTCAGAAATCATAATCGGAGACCAAGTCAATTTTTTTCTATAAATAAAAGGATTTTTGTCATAATAATACATATGTAAATATTATTCAAGGACTAATTTTATGAAACTTAAATTTGTTGTCTTTTATAGTTTGGGCAAGAACTACCCTTCATGGGTATTGGATGTTATGGGTCTGGGATATACCATTAAGAATGAGAATAAAATATCAAATTTAAATTGTGTTAAAGTTATGATATTCTTGTGTCACCGTCTTGATGAAATTTTGAAAATACGAATATCTCAGAATTAAGGATCCACTTATTTTGTGGAAAAGTCTAAAAGAAATGTATGACTAAATGAAGATAGTCATACATCCAAAAACACAATATGATTGAATGCATTTGAGACTAAAAGACTATAAGTCTATTCATGAGTATAGCTCTGGTATGTTCAGAATCTTGAATATCTTGGTATCACCAAAAAAGTCTATGGGCAGACATGTGTTATAGAAAAGTTTCATGCTTCATCTTCTAGATTGTATTGGATAAGAATTAGTGTAATTGAGGCACATACTATAGTAAATCAAAACATTACTAATTTCAATACTTATATACTTTGGCATGGTCGCTAGGACATCATGGATCTATATTGATAAGATGAATTATAGAAAATTCAAGTGGACATCCATTAAAGATTCTAAATATTCTTTTAAATGGTGAATTTTCTTGTACTGTGAGATCGTTGATGTGCTCCAAATGTACAGTACTTTTGATGCTTAAAACTTGAAATTTTTTGTATTCTCAATGCGATGTAGTTGGTTTTATGTATTTTTGTGTTTATATTTTCAGGATTACAGGTTGGCCTTGATTTTGAGGGAAAATTGTAGAAGTTGCTAAGTTTTGTTGGTATACGAGACCTTTTACGGGTCGTAGATCATTCTACGAGCCGTAGGATGGTTTAGTGGACAATTCCAGTGAGGAGCTACTTTTTGAAGTTTATTCTACGAACATGCAGACAAGCGGTAGAGAGTTTTACGAGTCATAGAGGTGGTTCATGCCCTGAGGATCAGAGACTTAGGCTTTCAAGAATTTCATGAGACGAAACCCCTTTTACGGGTCGTAAATCACTTTATGAATCATAGATGGGAGTCACAGATTTGAAGTCCAAATCTCCAGCAACTGAGTATGAGCCCTCGATTATGGGTCGTGGAATGCAATATGGTCCATAAAATACCTTTCGTATGGCGTGCCGACCAGTTCTCCTATTTTGTTTAGGACTTGAATTTTAATTATTATAAATATAATTTTTAGGTTATTTTTCAAAAGTTTTTGCGTAATACTCAGAGAACTCAATATTTAGAGAGAGAGAAGTGTAAGATCAACATTGGAGAGACTTTGAGAACACTTGTATTTGAATTCTACCTTGAAGCTTGTGGTTCTTATTGAAGTTGGATTTTGTTTGTTTTTTATTATGTTGTGTAAGTGTTCAATTATGTCTTGTCAATTCATAATTCTTGCATCTACACATAGCATGAGTAGCTAAAGTCCACAACTAGGTTGTGAGAACCATGAAGAACTAACAAAGTAAAATCGAATAATATATGATTCTTGAAAAGTGTATATGCATGTATTAATTAAATCTCTTCATTTTGCATGTTTTTATGATGGTAGCCAACATCAGAACTCGCCTAGTGCTATTGACTGGACCAAGGTGCTAATGAATGGGAAAAGAGATTAATTAACAGGATTTGATTGATGTGTTTTCATCTAATCAGGCCAAGGGGAGGTTGTAACGACCCCAAAAAGTGCCCAAAAATGTGCCTCGAAAATGCCCAGAATTATATATTCCGTATATCTCAAAATCCATGCGTGATATCAAAAATCTAACTTTATATTCTTGATTAAGTGGTCAAATTGAGTGGGAAATGAGTCTAACCCCAATTTAAGAGTAAATGATTAGCAATTTCATTTTTTAAAATTTTCGATTTCTAGAATCGATCCGCGATGGTACCGCGATGCGCAACCGCCGCAGACCTGTGTAAATCTTGCCTTCGCGACAGGTTTGCATCGCGAACTAGACACGGACCTATGTATTTTGCTCCCAATAATTTTTATCTCGATCCAAGGCTTTTGGATCTTGGCCTAAGTGTTCCCAAACGTGAAAATATCTATACTTAGCCATTTTTCACCCTTATATTATTCTAAACATCTCCCAATACTCATTCAAACACTTACCCAATATTTTATCTCCTAAAATTCAAGTCTCAAAACCTCATCCGGATCTAAGGATTTCCTCCTAAGCTTTAAGTCTCCATATCCAATCTCCATCAAGTTCATCTCCAAAGCTGAGGTATGTGGGTTTCTTTCATGGGTTCCTTTCACCCATGATATCCAAGCTTCCTTTTACTCCAAATTGCATGATTAAAGTGAATTTTCTCATGGTTCTTATTATGAAATTCACTATACATTATGTTGGGGTTTATGAAATTGTGACTATTTTACTATGTTTTGGACTATGAATCTAAGACCTAATATGAGATTTGATGAAAGGTGTTGATGTATATTATTTGAGGGTGTTACCAAGTATCTATTGATGGTTTTACATTGAATTCTCAAGCATAATAACACCCTTGAATTGCATGGTTTTACACAGCACTACACACCCTCTAAGCATTTGATAAAATGTTCGATTATGTTTTTTTGAGGAATTGAAGGTCCAATGCATGTCTTATGAGTTAAATGACTATATGATAATAAAATAATGATGGAATTATGATGAAATGATGATGAAAAGGAATGTATGTATATGATGATGAAAGGAGTGTGTGTATATATATATATATATGATATTATCTCTACAGTGTTGGGGATGACCAAGCCTAGCTGGGGGGATTGCAGGCTTGGGTGATAAAAAGAAATGTATGTATATGATGATGAAAGAAGTGTATAAATATATGATATTATCTCTATAGTGTTGGGGATGACCAAGCCTAGCTCGGGGGGTTGTAGGCCCGGGTAACCTTGTTGAGGGGTTGGTACCTCGATTGCCTAGCTCGGAGGGTGGTAGGCCCGGGTAACCTTGTTGGGGGTCTGTATCCATCAACCTTGTTGGGTATTTATACCCATCAACCTTATTGGGGGGGTTTGTACTCCATCGGCCTTGTTGGGAGGTTTGTACTCCATTAATCTCACGAAGTGGTTTGTACCTCATGCGCCTATCTAAGGGGATGGTAGGCCTTGGATTGCACTAAGAATGGTAATTCCTTACT
This sequence comes from Solanum clarkiae, assembly GCA_011800125.2. NCBI lineage: Eukaryota > Viridiplantae > Streptophyta > Magnoliopsida > Solanales > Solanaceae > Solanum > Solanum clarkiae. The sequence continues at coordinate 9,659 of JAABOM020044088.1, read as the reverse complement.
CTTACTTTATGATCCATATAAGCATGGTTTACTATGAGTATCTTCCATGCATGCCATATTGTTATATGTACTCATTAGCTATTCTTATACATTTTAATTATGATACTATCACTTGTTGCATTACATCCTACATACTTAATACATTCAAACATACTAATGCATATTCTATACCTACATGATGTCACCATGTATGTAGGAATCGGTGCACCACTTGATCATCCCTCCTCCACGTGGCTAGTACGATTGTCTCTCAAGCTTGTTGGTGAGTCCTCCATTTCGGGGACGTTGCTTATGATATCTTATTATGTAACTAAGACTATCTTTCTTTTATTTATGTATTGACTATGAGGGTGAATCCAGTTGTTTGTCGTGGCCCCCGCTCTTATCTATGTAGCAGAGGTGTAGTTGGACATGTTATGTATCTATACTATGAGCCTTGACTCTATTGTTTCTTGATGTTATGATATGGAAGTCTATCCTTAGTCCCAATTCCCTCATATATGCTTATCTCTCATTGTCATTTTAATAGCTTCTACGACCAAGGATGTGTAATGATATGCTGTGAGGCTTGTTTGGGGTTCCTTCAGGTTCCCCATTCACCGGTCATGTCTAGGCCTTAGGCTTGGTCGTGACAAAGATGGTATCAGAGAACTAGATTGCTAGATCCTCGGAGTCCAACACACCGCGTTGATTAGAGTCTTATTCATTGTTGTGTTGTGCACCATAACTATGAATAGGAGGCTATGAGACGTTTTAGAAAATGCTTCTTTTCTTGATGCTCTTAGTCATACTATAGAGTTGAAGTAAGTTTTTCCCCTCAATGGTTGTCCTTTGCTATGCTAGATCATGCCTAACATAATAGGAAGATGAGCTCGCACACCCAAGGAGCAACTAGCTAATGGAGAGCTTAGGGATGCTCTCACCTTGCTTGCACAAGTTGTGGCTAATCAAGCCAATCAAGGGGCCCAAGCCCCTCATGCTCCTACACCTGCTTCTCGAGTGAGAGACTTCATGAGAATGAATCCCCCAGAATTCCATTGGTCAAAGTTGAGTGAAGACCCATAAGAGTTCATTGATGAGGTTTACAAGATTTTGCCTATCATGGGTGTGAGGACGGAGTATAAGGTAGATTTGGCGTCCTACCAACAAAAAAGGGTGGCACAAATATGGTACAACCAATGGAAGGAGGAAAAAGGGGTCAACAATATGGTTCTATGGGAAGAGTTCAAGGCGGCCTTCCTTAATCAATTCTTCACCCTTGAACTTAGGGAAGCTAAGTTGGTGGAATTTATGAATTTGAGACAAGGATCTATGAGTGTGATGGATTATGCCCTCATGTTCACCCAACTTTCAAAGTTTGCTCCTCACTTGGTTGCCGACCCAAGGTCAAGAATGAACAAATTTGTGATGGGTGTTTCCGACTTAGTTAGTGAGGAGTGTCGGTCCGCCATGTTGATTAGTGACATAGACTTGTCACGTTTGATGACCTATGCCAAACAAATGAAAGAGGATAAATTAAGGAAGAGAAGGGGTCATGAGGCCAAGAGGGCCCGTTTTGAGGGTAAGTTCCAAAAGAGTGGTCAATTCCATCGAGGCCAAGAGTCTTCTCATGCATTTCAAAAGAGGGTTTCCAATGACTTTCCAAGGGCCCAAGGTGTTAGGGCTGTGGCTCTTATTGATGTATGTCCGAAATGTGGTGAGGGTCATGGTGGCCTATGCTTGAGGAATACCGGTGCTTGTTATGGTTGTGGGGAGATTGGACATAAGGCAATAGATTTCCCTTGAAATCACAACAAGGGTAAGGAGGTTCGTACATAAGGTGCTAATGCGGTTCCTTTGGGGAGAGGTGGCCGACAAGATAGTTCCCTAAGGCACAATCATTTTTATGCTTTCAATTGGAGGCAAGGGGTTGATGAGGTCCCTGATGCTGTTACTGGTATATTGAAAATCTTTGACTTTAATGTATATGCATTAATTGATCCGGATGTCACTTTTTCTTTTGTTACCCCCTTTGTTACAAAAAAGTTCCATATTGACCCCGAGTTGTTGTGTGAGTCATATGAAGTATCTACTCCTATTGGTGCATCTATTGCTGCTAGGAAAGTCTATAGAAATCGTCTCATTTACATCTTGTATAAACATTGCCTTATGATCTTGTTGAGTTGGACATTGTTGATTTTGATGTTATTCATAGGATGAATTGGTTGCATGCATACTATGCTTCTATTGATTGTAGAACCCGTAGGGTCAAGTTCCAATTCCCAAATGAACTCATCCTTGAGCGGGAGAGTCATGATGTAGTGGTCAAGGGTAGGTTCATCTCTTGTATTAAGGCTCGTAAGTTGATCTCTAAGGGGTGTCTTTACCATCTTGTGAGGATTAGGGATGTGGAGTTCAAAGTCCTTCCCATAAAGTCATTTCCAGTTGTTAATGAGTTCCTTGATGTCTTTCTAAATGACCTTCCTAGTGTTTCTCCAGAAAGGGAAATAGATTTTGGTACAGATCTCCTTCCCAATAAACAACCTATTTCTATTCCCTCTTACTGTATGGCCTCGACGAAGTTAAAGGAGTTGAAGGAATAATTGAAGGAATTGTTGGAGAAGGGATCTATTAGGCCTAGCCAATCCTCTTTGGGTGCACTGGTGTTGTTTGTGAAAAAAAAAAGGATGGGTCACTTAGAATGTGTATTGACTACCAGTAACTTAATAGGGTCACAATCAAGAATAGGTATCCTCTTCCGAGAATTGATAATTTGTTTGACGAATTGCAAGGGGCTAGCTATTTCTCTAAGATTGATCTTCAGTCCGGGTATTATCGAGTGAAGGTAAGGGAGTGTGATATTCCCAATATGGCTTTCTGGACTAGGTGTTGACATTACAAGTCTGTTGTGATGTCTTTTGGGTTGACCAATGCACCAGCCATCTTCATGGACCTTATGAATAGGGTTTCAAACCCTACCTTGATTCATTTGTTGTGGTATTCATTGATGATATTTTAATCTATTCTCATGGTGAGAAGGAGTATAGGGCTCATTTGAGGGTTTTGTTGCAAGGATTGAGGGAGGAGAGGCTATATGCTAAATATGAAAAGTGTGAATTTTGGTTGAGGGTGGTTGCCTTCCTAGGAATGTGGTGTCGGGGGATGGTATTAAGGTGGATCCTAAAAAGACGGATGTGATTAGAAATTGGCCTAGACTATTGATCCGTCAGACATTAGGAGTTTCTTGGGCTTAGTGGGTTACTATCAGAGGTTTGTGAATGGGTTCTCTTCTATTGCTTCCCCTATGACAAAATTGACTCAAAAGAATGACCGATGATGTGAGACGGGCTTCCAAATATTGAAAGATAAGCTTGTGTTCGCTCTTATTTTGTCGCTGCCGGATGGGCTAGAGGGGTTCGTGTGTATTGTGATCCTTCTAGAGTTGGTTTGTGTTGTGTTCTAATGCAAAATGGTAAAGTGATAGACTATGCTTCTAGGCAGCTCTAAGTGCATGAAAAGAATTATCCTACTCATGATTTTGAATTAGCCGTCGTAGTGTTTGCTTTACAGATTTGGAGTCATTATTTGTATAGGGTGCATGTTGATGTGTTTACCGATCATAAGAGTCTCCAATATGTGTTCACTCAAAAGGATCTCAACTTGAGGCAAAGAAGGTGGCTAAAACTTCTTAAGGACTATAATATGAGAGTGCATTATCATCTGGGTAAGGCAAATATGGTGGCAGATGCTTTGAGTAGGGTATCATGGGTAGCCTAGCTCATATTGATGGTGCTGATAAAGAGATAGCAAGGGAAGTGCATTGGTTGGCTAGATTGGGGGTTAGGTTGGAGGAGGTTGGTGATGGTGATGTTGCTGGTGTGGATCTCCTTGGTTGATGAGGTGGTAGCAAAACAGGATCTTGATCCCTCTTTGTTAGAGTTGAAGGCCTTGGTGAAATAGGGTAAGGTAGAGGTTTTCTCCCAAGGGGGAGATGGTGTCCTTGGGTACCAAGGTAGGTTATGTGTACCTTGTGTTGATTGCTTGATAGAGAAGATCCTTGATGAGGCCCATAATTCGTCTTATTCTATTCACCCCGGTTCTAACTAAAATGTATAAGGATTTGAGAGAGGTGCATCAGTGGGGTGGCATGAAGAAAGATATTACAAAATTGGTTTCCGGTTGCCATAGTTGTCAACAAGTCAAAGCCGAACATCAAAGGCCGGGTGTCCTAACCCAAGACATAGAGGTTCCTACTTGGAAGTGGGAGGTGATTAATATAGATTTTGTCATTGGGTTGCACAAGACTAGGAAGGATTTTGATTTCATTTGGGTTGTGATTGATGAGATGACGAAATCGGCTCACTTTCTACCGGTTAGGACCACATATGGGGCTAAAGAGTATGCAAGGTTGTACATCCATGATGTGGTGAGCTTACATGGAGTTCCTTTGTCTATCATATTAGATCGTGGAGCTCAATTTACTTTACATTTTTTGAGGTCCTTCTGAAGGGGTCTTGGCACAAGAGTTAAGCTTTCTACGGCCTTTCATCTTAAACGGATGGCCAAGCCAAAATGACTATCCAAACACTTTAGGATGTTCTTAAGGCTTGTGTATTGTAGTTTAAAGATAGTTAGGATTATCACCTCCCATTGATTGAGTTTGCCTACAACAATAGATATCATTCTAGTATTGGTATGGCTCCTTTTGAGGCTCATTGTAGATCACCATTTGGGTGGTTTGAGGTTGGTTAGGTGGCCTTTTTAGGACCAGAGCTGGTTATAGAGGCTCTTGAGAAGGTTAGGATGATTAGAGAAAGGTTGAAGACGGCCCAAAGTTGCCAAAAGTCTTATGCCCATGTCAGGAGAAAGGAGCTTGAATTCAAAGTTGATGATTGGGTCTATTTGAAGGTGTCACCCATGAAGGGTGTAGTCCATTTTGGTAAGAAGGGCAAGTTGAACCCAAGATATGTGTGTCCTTATATGGTGATGAGAAGGGTTGACAAGGTAGCTTATGAGTTGGAATTGCCTAGAGAAATAGATTTCGTTCATCTAGTGTTTCATGTGTTTATTTTGAGGAAATGTGTGGGTGATCCAAATGCTATTGTACCTCTTGATGTTGTGGGTGTTGTTGAAGATAATTTGACCTATGAAGAGATTTTGGTTCAAATTTTGGATAGGCAAGTGAAGAGATTGAGGAACAAAGAGGTGGCTTCCGTTAAGGTCCTTTGCAAGAATCAACAAGTTGAAAGTGCTACTTGGGAGGCCGAAGCGGACATACAAAAGAGATATCCTTACATTTTTCACTCTACTCAAGCCTAAGGTATTGATCTAAGTCTTTTACATGATCTCAAGTCTTAAGTTCATCCCTCATACCATTGCATACATTCATGTTTAAATTGATAATTTCATGATGATTTTACGCTTATGATAAGATTTTTAAAATGATGTTTAAGTGCATTGTTGCATCCTTATGTGGACTGAAGTTTGTGATGTTTACATCTCTCATATACATTTCTTTGATATTCGGGGCCGATTGTTCCCAAGGGGGAGATATTGTAACGATCCTAAAAAGTGCCCGAAAATGTGCTCCGGAAGTGTCCAAAATCGTAAATTCTGTATGCCTCAAAATTCATGCATGATATAAAAAATTCAAGTTCGTGTTCTTGATCAGGGGGTCAAATTAAGTGGGAAATGGGTCTAACCCTAATTTAAGAGCAAACAATTAGTAATTTCATTTTTCATAATTTTTTATTTCCAAAATCGATCCGCGATGGTACTTGTGCGGACCTGTGTATTTTGCTGCCAGTGATTTTTATCTCGATCCAAGGCTTTAGGGTCTTGGGTCTAAGTATTTCCAAACGTGAAAATACCTATACTTAGTCATTTTTCACCATCATATCATTTTAAACATCTCTCAATACTCATTCAAATACTTAGCCAATATTTAATCCCCTAAAAATTCAAGTCTCAAAACCTCATCTGAATCTAAGGATTTCCTCCCAAGCTTCTAGTCTCTATCTCCAATCTTCATTAAGTTCATCTCCAAAGCTGAGGTATGTGGGTTTCTTTCATGGGTTCCTTTCACCAATGATACTCAAGCTCCCTTTTACTCTAAATTGCATGATTTAAAGTGGATTTACTAATAGGTCTTACTTATTGCATGATTTAAAGTGGATTTACTAATAGGTCTTACTTATTATGAAATTCACTGCACACTATGTTGGGGTTTATGAAATTGTGACTGTTTTACTATGTATTGGACTATGAATTTAAGATCTAATGTGAGATTTGATGAAGGGTTTTGATGTATATTACTTGAGGTGTTACCAAGTATCTATTGATGGTTTTACATTAAATTTTATAGCATAATAACACTCTTGAATTGCGTGGTTTTATACTAGCACTACATACTCTTTAAGTGCTTGATAAAATACCCAAATTGTGATTTTTTGATGAGTTGAAGGTCCAATGTATGTCTTATGAGTTGAATGAATATATGATGATAAAATGATGATTAAAAGGATTGTATGTATATGATGATGAAAGGAGTGTAAAAAAATATGATATTATGTCTACAGTGTTGGGGATGACCAAGCCTAGCTCGGGGGATTGTAGGCCTGGTAACCTTATTGAGGGGTTGGTATCTCGATCGCCTAGCTCGGAGGGTGGTAGGCCCGGGTAACCTTGTTAGGGGTTTGTGGCCATCAACTTGTGGCCATCAACCTTGTTGGGGTTTTGTACCCACCAACCTTGTTGGGGGTTTGTACTCCATCAACCTCATGAAGGGGTTTGTACCTCATGCACCTATCCAAGGGGGTGTTAGGCCTTCGATTGCACTAAGAATTGTCACTCCTTACACTTACTTTATGATCCATATAAGCATGGTTTACTACGAGCAACTTCCATGCATGCCAGATGGCTTTATGTACTCATTGCCTATGCTTATGCATTTCAATTATGGTACTATCACTTGTTGTATTGCATCCTACATACTTAGTACATTCAAACGTATTAACGAATATTCTATGCCCACATGATGTCACCATGTAAGAATCGGTGCACTGCTTGATCATCCTTCTCCTCCACGTGGCTAGTATGATTGTCTCTCAAGCTTGTTGGTGAGTCCTCCATTTCGGGGACGCTGCTTATTATCTCTTGTTATGTAACTAAGACTACCTTTCTTTTATTTATGTATTGACTATGAGGATGAGCCCAGTTGTTTGTCGTGGCCCCCGCTCTTATCTATGTAGTAGAGGTTTTGTTGGACATATTATGTATCTATGCTACGAGCCTTGACTTTATTGTTTCTTGATGTTATGATATGAAAGTCTATCCTTAGTCTCAATTTCCTTGTTTATGCTTATCTCTCATTGTCGTTTTAATAGCTTCTGCGACCAAGGATGTGTAATGATATGCTATGAGGCTTGTTTGAGGTTCCTTTGGGTTCCCCATTCACCGGTCACGTCTAGACCCTAGGCTTGGGTCGTGATAGAGGTTGTACAACACACTATAGAAATGGGCCAAGTCGCATAGTTAAATTCACCTCTCACCTTTGATTAAAGGGCTTGGTGGACATAACTTACCGTCTGCATGCTGTATAGTAGAAAAGAATTAGGTTATCCGGTGATACTTAGTTGGGGAATCATGGGGAACACAATACCCTGGTTTCTCTCCATATTGACTTCTCTCTTGTGATAGTTAGTTTAGTTATGTTTCTCATTGAATATTGCTAGGGGTGATAATTTCAATCCATATAAGGTAAAAGGAACCCATTTTATCCATATTTATTTTAATGGATCACTCATATTTTCTAAATGGGTAAATATAGGTTGATCTATCTTAAGAGCTCATACAAATCTGGTCAAAATGGATAAAATATGGGTACCCATATAAACCCATAGATCCCCCAACTCATAATAAAAAATTATTAATTGCTCTAAAAAAATTTTGTGTGCATGATTTTTTTTATGTTTCTTAAGAAAATTTAGAGGAAGAAGGGGGGGGAGGATTAATGATTTTTTATTTTTTATTGGGATGGGCATAAATACCGAAAAATCGAAAAACCAAACCAAACTAATTCGGTTTTTCATTTCGATTTCGGGGTAGGGAGCAAAAAAAGAATTTTTTTTATTGGGGTGGGCATAAATATCAAAAAATTAAAAAATCGAACCAAACCAAACTAATTCGGTTTTTCGATTCAGTGTCGGGGTGGGGTGGAGGAGGGGAGGGGGCAAGAAAAAATTAATTTTTTCTTAAGTTTTTATTGGGATGGGAATAAATTCTGGAAAATCAAAAAATCGAACCAAACCAAACTAATTCGATTTTTCGGTCGGTGTCAGGGTGGGGGAGTGGGTGGAGGAATTAACCTTTTTTAAAAAAATTTTATTGGAGTTTGCATAAATACCAGAAAATCAAAAAATCGAACCAAACCAAACTAATTTGATTTTTTGATTTGGTGTCGGGGTGGAGGGGGGGTGGGGAATTAATCTTTTTTCTTAACTTTTTATTAGAGTTCACATAAATACCGAAAATTGAACTAAACCAAACTAATTCGGGTTTTCAGTTCGGTATCGGGGGTTGGGGGGCCAAAATTTTTTTTATTGGGTGGACATAAATACCGAAACATCAAAAAATCGAACCAAACCAAACTAATTCTATTTTTTCGATTCAGTGTCGGTGGGGGGTGGGGGTGGGGGCAAAAAAATTATTTTTTATTTGGATGGACGTAAAAATCAAAAAATTAAAAAATCGAACCAAACCAAACTAATTCAATTTTTTGGTTCGGTGTAGGTGTCCATTTTTCAAAAGTTTAATTATTCGATTCAGTGTAGGGGTCTCAAAAACTTCGGTACACCGAAGAACCAATCTTTTATTAGAAAAGTTGAAAAAATAACTTTTTCAAAAATAATTATTTGGGAGTAGGGTTGTGGTGATTAAGATTGAACATTAACAATTTAGCTTTGATTGAATCTTTTTTAGCTTGAAGAGAATAAAGTGGGTTGTAACCATTCTTATCCAAACCATATTTGACGAAATCCATATTTACCCATATTTTATATGGATGGATTGTGATCCAATCCATTTTGGCTCAATCCATATTCAATTCATCCAAATCCAATAAAATCCACTCATTTGCTTACCCCTTACCGGTAAAGAGGTGGTCTACTTGCCAAGGTAAACCATACTTCACTCTACGGGAGCCCATCCCATTTTGGAGAAGTAACCTTCCTTACGGGAACACATCCCATTTTAGAAAGGATTTCATGAGAGACTTCGCCTTACAAGAGCTCTCCCATTTCAGGAAGAAAAGAGAAAGTTCACTAAATGGATCCACTAGTATAGCAAGGGTACAACACGATCCTATACATACTTTAAGGAAAGAGAGCAAACCCTCCATCTATCGGTGCTAAGTCTAATCCCACAGAATACTTATAATAATCATACTTTGATAACTTACAATAAACACGGAATCATGACATGCGTAACTCTTAAACATACTTGACCTCTAATGATGAGCCTGACTTTAAAACATAAAAATAGATCATCATCATCCACTACAACATTTTATGCCTTAAACCACCCCTAAAAGTGTGGCCTAAACTAGCAAAAAGTGTGGCCTTTGATCAAAGGCAACACTCTTTGACTTTGGACAACGCTTTTTTTTTTGGGGGGGGGGGGGG